>JAVQJF010078176.1:0-119219 GCA_036023855.1 Gadopsis marmoratus | reverse complement strand
GTGTCGCCTCATGCTACCAGTAGTGACACTGACACTAGCGAAATGCAAAACAAGTGAAAACAGTCAGAGAAAATGATGAAGGGAAAAAATGTCAGTGGCCTCCACCTGTAAAACCATTCATGTTTGGGGGATCGTCTCATTGTTGCCCCTCTAGTGCAGCTGTTGTTCATTTCATTAACACCAAAGCAGCTGAAACTGATTAACAACCCCCTCTGCTACTTAACTGAACTGATCAATATCCCAGAAGTTTAATTGACTTGATGCTATACGCTGCTTAAAAAGTGTTCCTTTAATTATTTTGAGCAGTGTACATGATCTGTAGTCAATGACCTGATATGGGCCTTTACATCCAGATCAACAACAATCTAATCTATAGCTACCTAACAGAAGGATGGTGTGTTGTTTGCTATGACTTACTGTTTCGTTCTGCGATGGGCCTCAAGACGGCTCAGGGTTAAGACTTTGAAAGTTGCATGCCTTGTGTAATGGTGCCACCTAAGATTGTATTATTTTGCAACACTGAACATTTTACTGCAAATGAGGCATACAGGTGTAGCTTGACTGAAGTTGGTGTGATGAAAGCATACTCATCAGTCCATTCTTCATTTTGAGATATATTTTTGTGTGTCTGGCAAATAATTCAAAAGGCTTCTCTACCTGCTTCTTGCAAGAGTTTTCCACCAATCAGGACACTGATAGCATCAAAATCGATTAACATGTCCTGCCAATCAAGACTGCATTCTGCAATTGCCTTTCATATGTTAAGTGTCATGGTTCTCTGCCGGAAACTGGTGGATTGCCCCCTTTGGGTTGGAAGCGAGTTGTTGCCCCAGATGAAGGAGTTCAAGTATCTTGGGGTGGTGTTCACAAGTAAGGGTGAAATGGAGCATGAGGTGGACAGGCAGATTGGTGCAGCATCAGCAGTATTGCGGGTGCTGTACCAGACCGTCGTAATGAAAAAGGAGCTGAGCCGGAAGGCAAAGCTCTCGATTTACCAGTCTGTCTATATTCCAACCCTCACCTATGGTCATGACCTTAAAGACAGGGTAAGGAGCATCTGGAGGGAGCTCGGAGTAGAGCCGCTGCTCCTTCGCATCAAAAGAAGGAGCCAATTGAGGTTGTTTGGGCAACTGATAAGGATGCCTCCTGGACGTCTCCCTTTAAAGGTTGTCCAGGCATGTCCAACTGTTAAGAGGCCCTGGAGTAGACCCAGAACACGCTGGGGGGATTACATATCTCAACTGGCCTGGGAACGCCTTGGGATCCCCCAGGAGGAGCTGGAAAGTGTTGCTGGGGAGAGGGACATCTGGATAACCCTGCTTAGCCTGTAGCCATCGTGATCCGCCTCGGATAAGCGGAGGAAAATGGATGGATGGATGTTTCATTATGCATATACCCCATGGTTTTTAGGAGTATGTTCACACTGATAAAGGCAAACAAAAATAACATTCATTTTTACAAATGGAGTGAAAATATGAAACAATAATCTCTCTCTCTCTCTCTGGTTGATCTATACAGGCCATTGTCTCAGACCCTGCTCTGTATTGGAGTCACATTGGGTCACATAATGCTGCAAATTCCAGGTGGTGAGTAGGACTTTGTTACTTGTGTAGCTGAGTGATCAGGTTGCTCCTCTTATCACAGTCTACAGGGGGTGAATGCAATATCACTTTCCACAGTAATGCATTATTTATTTTATGGGACAGCTGAGAAACACGGGCTGGTAATTTCAAGCCGCAAGTATGTCATTTTGCAGTAACTACGCCCTGTGTTTAAAATGTTTATGAAGTGGACGGCCAACCGAAATGGGGTTAACTCTGGAACTGTCTCAAAAACCTCCCTGTGGATAGATATTCTTGAGCAACTTAAATTATGGTCCACCTGATGACAGTGCTGAGTACAGAAGAAAATAGTTGTTCTACCAAAATAATTGGGTGCATGACAGCATCACATTAAAACAAATTCTCTAATTCTCTTCTTTTCTCTCATCAGTGTTATTTTTGAACCGTTGAATGACACAATTCAGATAGCTAATTATTATCCATGCTAGTTATAATAAGGTTGTACTGTGTTTATTACAATTTTAGGCTCTTGCATTGGGTTGCTATACACTTTATAAGTGTTCAAGTTACTGTGTTCACTCCTGTAGAAACCAGAAAACAACTATTGTAATCTGTAGAGTCACTTTATACTTTAATTTATCCAAGTATTTATCTAAATAAATAATTAAGTGTTGTCATTCTATCCACAAAGAAGATCGCAGATAACCTTCTAGAAACTGTTACGACATAATACAGAGGTCCGGGCAGCTTGCAGGTAGAAAATGTTTACCCTGATGATAATTGATTGCGTGCTCCTTTTGCAGAGATCAATTTTTCTTGCAGTGCATATGGCAGGTTCACAACTATTGGTTCAGTTCCACGTACACTGTCAAGTTAGTTCAGGCCTGGGAGGTAGCCATCCTCCTTAGCACACTGTAGTTCTGTTAGCAAGTCTGCTAGTTCCTGTAGCTTTATGGGTTCCTTTCCTGAAATTCTTGAGAAATTGTCGAGCCGATGAAGATAATGGTCTGTGTTTTTTGTTTTTAAGGTAATCCTTGATTCTGCTGGATCATGTCTGGCATGCAAGGGAGGCAGTGGCGATCCATTTGCAAGGGCCTGGTCCTGGGTACCCTCCTGACCAGCTGCATGATCCTGCTTTACTGCCTCTCCACTCCACAGATCCACTTCAGTCTGCCTGAGTAAGACTCATCACACTGATGTACATGTGTTCTGTGGAAAACATAATGAAAATCATTATTATTATATCAAATCTCTTCAGTAGTTACTGTATTTTAGAGCTGAAACGATTAGTTGATTGACAGGAAATTATTATTTAAGTGATTTTACAAGCATAAATGTAAAATTTTTCTGGTTCCAACTTTTCCAATGCCTTTCTTTATTTTGTATTAGAGTAAACTGAGTAAATTTCATCAGCATTATCAGCACATTCATCATTTGATTGTATTCCTCTCTGTAGGGTTCCTGTGCCGTACTCCTGTGCCCACCGTCCATCCCAGCTACACCCCAAACCAAACACAAACCGCTCGCAACAAACCACTGACCAGACCTGCACTCCTAAAGTGGATATCATGTTCATGAAGACCCACAAAACAGCCAGCAGCACCTTCCTCAACATCCTTTTCCGCTTTGGAGAGAAGCACCAGCTCAAATTTGCCTTCCCTGACAGCAGAAATGACTTCTTTTATCCATCTCTTTTCCAACGCTCCCAGGTAAAAGACTACAGACCTGGAATGTGCTTCAATGTTATCTGTAATCACATGCGCTTCAATGCACCCGAGGTGGCCAAGTTGGTCCCTATGGACACTTCCTACATCACTATTCTGCGAGACCCCGCAGAGCTTTTTGAGTCGTCCTTCCATTACTTTGGCCGACTGGTGCCTTTTACCTGGAAGATACCAGGTGATGACAAGCTGACTGAGTTTCTACATGACCCCCATCTCTACTTTGATCCAGAAGGCTTCAACTCTTTCTACCTCAAGAATCTGCTGTTCTTTGACTTTGGACAGGACAACACTCTGGAGCTGGATGATCGGCGGGTAAAAGAGGGGATAAAATTCATCATTGACCGTTTTCAGCTGGTCATGTTGGTGGAATACTTTGAAGAATCACTCATCCTGCTCAAGGATGCCCTCTGCTGGGAGATGGATGACTTGCTCTTCTTTAAACTCAACGTCCGCAAGGGATCCACTGTGTCTAAACTGACCCCTGAGCTGAGGGCCAGGGCTCTTGAGTGGAACGCTATTGACTGGAAGCTATATCGGCATTTCAACCAGACTTTCTGGAAAAAAGTAGATGCATATGGACGTCAGCGGATGGCTGAAGATGTGGCAGATCTCAGGAGAAGGAATGTGGAGATGACATCCATCTGCATTGAGGGAGGTCATGCTGTAGAAGCTGGCAGCATCCAAGAGACAGTCATGCAGCCCTGGCAGCCCATCGGAGAGAAGTCCATCATGGGCTATAACCTGAAGAAGAATGTGGACAAGGCACATCGGACCTTGTGCCGTAAGATGTTGATGCCAGAGCTTCAGTACTTAACAGAGCTTGGAGTAAACCTGTGGATCACCAAGCTGTGGGGCCATGTTCGAGATATCATTAACTGGTGACTAGGCATGTAAGCAAGATGGGCCAATTCAACTCTGACAGACTGTATTAAAAGAAGAAGACCTGACTGTGTGGCTGATAGTTAAAGGTTTCTGTCACATTTCAATCTTATGACCTGTCTCATTTTGTTGGAATGTATCCAGACTGACTTGTTAGCATTTCATATGATTGTGCGCTGTAATGTGTCTGATGGGTGCTTGAGGAAAAAAAACATTGTAGACCTCACAATCTACAAATACTGAACCAGTTTACAGCAGGCAGACAAGGCTTGGTATTGTTCCGTTTGTGAATCAAATTTCAAAATGTAAAAGCTTCTAATGGAGTAGATGAGTGAACAATGAAGTTCAGGATTAATCGTAGAAGCCCTTTGATGGAATAAAGACAAACATTTAGCCATCCCTGCCAAAATTTTAAGGTTGTTTGAAAACACAAAATTAATGGTATTTCACTTTGAGCTAAAATATTGTCAAACTTTGATGTCCCTCATCAAAGTTGAAACATTTAAGCTTTAAGAGTCTGAAACCCCACCAAGGGCTAAAACACAGATGTGAAGATAGTGAATGTAAGTATTAAATCCCACTTTACTGTCTATGGAGGACAAAATCAGCAGTGATTTGAAAAATAGATGAGCATGGCAGACATTTTCACTTGTCACAACAGGGACAGCGCGGGTGCAACTGACAACATTAAGGATGGCTCAGTTCCAGGGCCTCAGAACTGCTTCATCTAAATCAAATGCAGCAATCATTATCTGCTTTTCCTGCAGTGACATGCAAAACGTTTGTTATGAAAAAGGTCTGATAAATAGTGTATTATATAAGAAATAAATTAATTCAAAGGTGAGCACATCACTTTGCAATCAAGAATAAAAATGTTTTCCTTTCCTTACCCCTTCCATGTCAGTTTTTATAGCATGTGATATATGTTGAGTTTTCTGCTATTTGATATAACATTTTCACTTTTCGCTGGTGTTGTGACAGGCACAGAGATGATGTGGTGGGACTGTGTTACATTATGAGCCAAAACCAAAATATATTGTCAGCTAAGTAAGGTAAATCCTATCTAGATTTAGGCACTATGACAATGAAAAACAGTGTTAAACACCACCTACA
Source organism: Gadopsis marmoratus (assembly GCA_036023855.1). Taxonomy (NCBI): domain Eukaryota; kingdom Metazoa; phylum Chordata; class Actinopteri; order Centrarchiformes; family Percichthyidae; genus Gadopsis; species Gadopsis marmoratus. The sequence continues at coordinate 113,941 of JAVQJF010078176.1, read as the reverse complement.
TGTGTTTACACAGCATCATAATCATAGCCTGTAGAAGTAAAGGAAATGTATAGATGTTTTTCCTATTAATGCACTATCCCTAATTTATTTCTTAATTTGTGTCCGTTCACCTATATATTTATTTATTCTGTAATTCTAGACATTTAATATTTTGTTTATCGTGTTTTGTATTTATTGATGGATTCAGTTATTGATTAATTTATCTGTAATTTACTGATTTTGTCCTCCATACACCTCCCCATTTTCCCAGTAATGTATGATAATCTTTTTGTCCTCAAAATGAAGTGAAAATTACATCTCTGTGCATGTCTGATTTATAAAATTGACAGCTGCCTCTCTATCTGTGACTGTTTGTTTCATTCTTATAACTGAATGTATAATATGTAGCAAGCTTGTTCTTGGTTTATTGCATAAAAATATATATGACACCCCAAAATCTCTGAATAAGTTAAAAAATATCTCATTTAGAAATTATGGAACAGCAGTTACCGAGTAAGTAAACCAGTGTTGGCAGGGGCCACTAGGAATGAACAAATCTAAGTAGATTGTCCTGTTAAAATTAGTCTGGGATGCAGATAATACATCACAGTGGCAGGGACTTGCTGCACCATTAATTGATTACTGTTCTATTAATAAAACACAAAAACGTTGAAGCAGGGGTGAGTATTCCTTACAAAAACTGTTTAATCACAACAACTAAACACTGTTCATATGCAAGGATATATTATATTCTAGTATTATATTATTTATTGGTACATAAAAATGACATGACGATTGATCCTGTACACTTTCAGACAGGTGGGCCTGTTCATTGAGAAACTTCTCTAAACAAGTATGTAATTTTACGAGACAATTTGTCATTTCATTGTTATTTAGATGTTAACAGCCTTCTGAACCTACTAGTAGGTGTAGCAGGCCACTTCTAAATCATATCTATGAGGCTGAAAACCACTGATAACGCCCATTCAATCGAGTGATAACATTAGAAAGGGTTGAATTTATAAACCCTTATTTAGAATGGTATTTGTGTTGCCAGGTTGTGCAAAATCCCTCTAATTTATATCCCTCTAGTTTATATAGAGCTGCAGAGCACTGGACCAAAAGCCATGTATTAACTGATGGCATATACACATTTACATTGGCAGACTTGAAACAAAAAACAACAAAAAACCCTGTTGTTAGTGACTCATTAATGTAGAGACAACACATTAATGTTCATTAAGTCAAGTTGGCCTGATGGGCTAGTTTATTAGAAAATGAGGAATCCATGACCTGCTGACCTAATAAATGCTGACCTGATGGCCTACTGGAAAATGGTAACTTTATTACCTCACTGACATTTGTAAGATTTAAAACTGTTACACTCTGTGAGGGTTAAATGTAGTTGTGGTGTAATGTTCTTTTAACTGTGTTTTTTATCTTACCGGAAGTGAAGTACTCACTTTGCACTCGGGGGCGTGGTTGGCCGACTGTGCTCTTTAACAGCACTCTTGTTTTGCTAGTTTAACGGTAGTTTTTGTGGCTGATGCCTTCCTGCGAACGCATTCACTCACTATACATGCCTGCTGAAGTATTGAACCGGATAAAGCAGATATTTTAGTGTAGCGTCGACAGCTATCCGTTGACTTCTTATTCGCTGTTTGTTTTGCAGCTTAGCAGTGGCGAAAAGCTAGCTAGTGCTAGCTGTGCGGCTAATGTTGGTTTTTAGCATCGCTAGTAGCTAACTGTTAGCCCGAAGACCACAATCCTTTGACATAAATAAAGCGGACTTTAGTTTTCATTTACACCGGTAATACCAGCGCCAGAAACGTTAGCTCTACGCAGGAGGACTGACATTAAAAATGGCGTTAACTGCGGACGTCCCCGCAGATGAGTGGCCTTGAGACATGATTCAGCTGGATGACTTAGCAACAATGTCCTGCAAATCAACCAAAGTGGCCCCGAGTGTTGATTTCGACCACAGTTGCTCCGACAGCGTGGAATATTTGACGCTTAACTTTGGCCCTTTTGAGACTGTTCATCGTTGGAGAAGGCTCCCTCCGTGTGATGAGTTTGTTGGTGCAAGGTAACATGTTGACGGATGAGTAGGTGCAGCTTTATCTGACTTCACTGGCTAAGTCTGCATATTTACAGTCTGTTATTCACCCTGAACATAATTTGCTCTATTTAGGCGCAGTAAACACACAGTTGTGGCATACAGGGATGCCATTTACGTCTTTGGGGGAGACAATGGGTGAGTAGCACTGGACAGTGATTGTTATTTTTTTACTTTACACTAGTCCACTACCTCACATGCATTTATATTTTGTGTCGCCTAATAGGAAAAACATGTTGAACGACTTGCTCCGCTTTGATGTGAAAGACTGCTCATGGTGTCGGTAAGATTGCAGCACTTCACCTGAAATGGGCAAATAAAAGAGGTATAGACTGCTGCAGTGTGATTTATTTCCTGTGTGTGATATTCACTACAGAGCCTTCACCACTGGAACTCCACCTGCTCCCAGATATCACCATTCAGCTGTTGTCTATGGCAGCAGCATGTTTGTTTTTGGTAACGTTTTTTAAACTTAATGTTCTATATAATCATATGTTAAGTCTACAGACTTGAATCTCATATATAGATGCTGTAATGCTTGATGTAATATTTTTCAGGGGGCTACACTGGAGACATCTACTCAAACTCAAACTTGAAAAACAAAAATGACCTTTTTGAGTACAAGTTTGCAACAGGGCAGTGGACTGAATGGAAAGTGGAGGGGAGGTAATGTATTTCTTTAAAGATGTTGAAGTTGTGTGTCTAGGATAGATTTATTTATTAATTGTTTCAAACATATATGTTTTTATGTGTCTTGTTTTTCAGTTTCTATAAATGAAGCATATTGTTAGCTGTAACTTCAAATTGCATTCAGTGGTGTGTTCTACACACTATTTTTGGATGTGTATGGACATAAAATCTATGTGGAAATGAGTTTAAACCAACCTGTTCTTTTTCAGGACTTCGGGTATTTATGGTGTGTATCTGTAAAAACCTTCTCTGTTTCAGCTTGCCAGTGGCTCGGTCTGCACATGGGGCCACAGTCTATAATGATAAACTGTGGATATTTGCTGGCTATGATGGGAATGCCAGGTATGTTTGATTTTACTTTTTTGTGCTTCTGTCACAATTGATGCGTTGTTTTTTTTTGTGTATAATATTGACATATATTTTCTCCATGTGCAGGCTGAATGACATGTGGACCATCAGTCTACAAGATCGAGAGCATGCATGTTGGGAGGAGGCCAGTATAATACATTTCAGTATCCTATAACCAGAAGAACATTGAGAGTAGAATGCACACAACACTGTACGGTGTGTGTTAACATCTCTGTCTCTGACTTTGTTTCCATCAGATTGATCAGAGTGGTGAGATTCCTCCATCTTGCTGCAATTTCCCTGTAGCCGTATGCAGGGACAAGATGTTCGTGTTTTCTGGTCAGAGTGGAGCAAAGATCACCAACAACCTCTTCCAGTTTGAGTTCAAGGGCCAAATGTGAGTACACCCTTCGCTTGTGCCCATGACTTAAGTCACTCACTTCCTGTAGGTGCCAGTGGTGTTACATAATTATTACTCCATCGTCTTAGGTGGACACGCATCCCGACCGAACACTTACTGCGGGGGTCCCCGCCGCCTCCCCAGAGACGTTACGGCCACACTATGGTTGCATTTGACCGCCACCTGTATGTATTTGGAGGTGCTGCTGACAACACTCTGCCCAATGAACTGCACTGCTACGATGTGGACTCTCAGACCTGGGAGGTGATCCACCCCAGCATGGACAGTGAGGTATGAACCAAAACAAAGACAAAAACATGTTGGTCCTTACTGACCATCCCCACTGTACTGTCTTGTTTTGTGTAACTGCAGCTGTTTACTCAGACTAAATTTGTGTGTAAAACTATATAGAATATGTCTAAAGTGTTCTCTTCATTTTTGTGTTCAGCTACTCATCTTCTATTCAACATTGTAGTTTTGAAGTAATGCTTTTCTGTCTCCTGCCTCTTCAGATGCCCAGTGGGAGACTCTTTCATGCTGCTGCTGTGATTCAAGACGCAATGTACATCTTTGGAGGAACTGTGGACAACAATGTGCGCAGTGGGGAGATGTACAGATTCCAGGTTGGTGTTGAAATATACAAGCAATTGATCTAAATATTTTGCATAATTTGGACACTATGGTCAAAAGCCTTTCCTGTCTAAAGAACAGATTATGGATTTGTTATTCTACTACCTCCTTAGAAATATTATTTTCTTGTTCTTGCAGTTCTCCTGCTACCCAAAGTGTACTCTCCATGAGGATTATGGCAAACTGTGGGAAAATCGGCAGTTCTGTGATGTGGAGTTTATTTTGGGTGAGGTGGGTTTCATGGTCGGTATGAGATTCTGGGAGGCTAAGCCTCTAAATTGCTGATTAAAACACAAGGTGACATTAACCAAGTAAGATGATTTTTCCATCTGTCTGACTCCTTGTTGTTATTTACAGAGGGAACAGAGAGTCTTGGGGCATATTGCCATAGTGACTGCAAGATGTCGGTGGCTGCGTAAGAAAATCCTGCAGGCTTGGGATAGGCAGCGACAGGCAAGAGCCCGCAGCAAGTACACTTAATTTCCTCTGAGATGAGGAAAGATAATCAATGTTTTCAGAATATATTTATACATGAAACATTTGGTAATAAAAATCAGGTAAAGGCAGTTGTAGTTCATTTCATCTACCGTCGCACAGGCTGGCAGACCAGGAAAACACTAATTCAAACTATCATGAAATGAGCATGATCAAATTGCCAGATGATCTCGACTCCAACATCACAATACTGATATTGTTTTGACATTACTCCCACCTCCTGTGTCATCATCCAAATGACAAATAGCCATAAACTGACACGGTTGAACTGGCAGAAAGCAGAAGAGCTCAGTCCAAATGAACTGTTCCAGTTAACTATCACAGTATCATAATTTTATTCCCACACTGATTGTATGTCCCACAGCTATTGAGCGGACACACTAGGGGAAATCAAGGGTTGATTTACAGTATCAGTTCCACAACATTTTTAAAAAGTAACAAGTCTTAACACAGACTTTCCCATTAGAATAGGTTTTACCTGATTGTAAATTCTCTTTTGTGAGATGTCTTCTCCAGTGAGGTTTAACCAATGACTTTATCACAATTAATTTAACTGCAAAGTGCCATAAATTGTGGCACACAGAATGTGCTGATAACAGGGTGCCACAGTGCAGAACAACAGATCATTATTAGCTAAATCACAATTTGTGCATTAAAATTGGTAAAAGCACTCAAAGTCTGGAACTTTATTTTTGCTTCTGATATATATAATATTTAAAATGTACAGTGTTAGATAATCTGCTATCTTTGTGTGCAGAAGGCTAAACAGGAGAGCAGCGAGGAAAGTGACGAAGGGACATTTGGAGGCCCCAGGGATCTCCCAGCAGGCAACAGGCCATCGGGCACACAGCCAATGCTAGAGGTATCTATCAGGGAAGCGGAGGCCCAGCCTTTTGAAGTCTTAATGCAGTTCCTCTACACGGACAAGATCCAGTACCCACGCAGAGGTACCTCTCTCTTTATGGTTTCTCTGTTTGTCAGTCCTAAGATTGTAACTGTAATCCAAAAGAGAGACAAGAAAAATTGATAATTTGTCTGTTTTGTGCTTGTCTCCATAGGTCATGTCCAGGATGTTCTTCTAATCATGGATGTATACAAACTGGCCCTTAGTTTTAAGCTTTCTCGCCTGGAGCAGCTGTGTGTGCAGTACATTGAGGCATCTGTCGACCTGCAGAATGTTCTCAGTGTTTGTGAAAATGCCAACAAGCTGCAACTGGACCAGCTCAAGGTACTTCTGGATAACTGTTTAAGACTAACACCAGCTGCAATCTTGTTTTTACTGCCCTCCAGTGATTGAGGTTCAGCATGTCTTCAGTACATTATATGTTGTACTTTCAACCAAACAAGGTCCATAAACTAAGGCTCTGCAGCTTTGTGTTTTACCTTACTTTGTAAAACCAGAGATGCTGAGGAAAGAAATAATCATTTATTCTAAAATTCATGCTAACAAATAATGTCTTCCTCTAGGAACATTGCCTTAATTTTGTGGTGAAGGAGTCGCACTTCAACCAGGTGATCATGACAAAAGAGTTTGAACATCTGTCCACCCCGCTCATTGTGGAGATAGTGCGACGAAAGCAGCAGCCTCCTCCCAGGTTGTACTCAGAACAGCCTGTGGACATTGGTACCTCCCTGGTCCAGGACATGAAGGCTTACCTGGAGGGAGGCGGCCTGGAGTTCTGCGACATTGTCCTGCTGTTAGACGGACACCCACGACCTGCTCATAAAGCCATACTGGCAGCGCGATCCAGGTAGAGACAACGTTCTACGTTTTACGATCTGCTTTGTGCGCACACAGCTAGAGCAACTGATCAGACCCCTGACGTCTTGTACATTTTTGTGCAATAATAGTGAACTGTAATTTCCCTTTTCATTTGGAATTTATACTCTGCAAATGAATGTGCTTAGAAACTGCCTCTTACTGTCAAAGAGAAAAAACACATTCACTAACTTCTCAAGTAGGTTTTACTCAGTGGCAAAAATGTTCCATCTTTAGGTTTTAATGAGACAATTTAAAAGCATTTTCAGAAGTTTTTAATTTATTGTCATTAACTTTTGTTTTGTGAGCCAAATGTTAATATTTCATGTTTATAACAATTTTATAAAAAATGGTGTTTGATCGGAGCATTTTAGGAGGTCATTAAATTTTCTTACTGTGTTTAAGAGACATCGTGGTCCTTTTCAGCTCAGCGATATGTCTTAACATTTGACATTTACATTTCTACTCCTCAGTTACTTTGAGGCGATGTTCCGCTCCTTCATGCCCGAGGACGGTCAGGTTAATATCTCCATCGGTGAGATGGTTCCAAGTAAACAGGCCTTTGAGTCCATGCTGCGTTATATCTACTATGGTGATGTCAACATGCCTCCAGAGGATTCCCTGTATCCTTCTCAAATTCAGACTGCTTTATATTCATTCACCAGCTTAAAAGTCTTTCCCAGGCAGAGCCCACTGAAATGACAAAATTGAAAACATCTTTTTGCAAATTTAATGAAAAGAAATTAGGAAAGAGGCCACATCCTTTGATGAAGGCTGCCCCAGAAGTGGGACACAGCTTCTGCTCTTCTCAACAGTAACACAACTGAGGTGGACTAAAAGGTGGAATGAGAAAGTTACCGCGATGGCTGAGAGACCTGTCAATCACTGCAAACGCACTTAAAACATACTTTTCTTCTGCCGAGACCCTAACTTATTATGGAAAAAAATGTAGTGACTTTGTATTTTTGCACAGTCAATTTCAGTATATTCAATACCTGTGAACCTAGAAGTTTGAGTTTAGGCATCAGATTAGAAACAAGTTATGTCTACATTTATACCCTGAGATAGAAATATTTAGATATACATTTGTAAATGGCTGTTTTTAGTGGAATACTCCACTATAGATTGCATGTAAAGAGCCAATACTCTACTGTCTAGATCTCATAACATGTTCACGTCCTTGACCTGTGACAAACAGCTATCTGTTTGCTGCACCGTACTACTATGGCTTTTCAAACAACAGACTGCAGGCTTACTGTAAGCAGAATCTGGAGATGAACGTCACTGTGGAAAATGTCTTGCAGGTATTTATGTTTTCACTCGAGGGGGAGAAGTGACCTAATTGGACAATGTTGTCCCACACTTAAAGATTTCTGGGAATCATTTCCTCACTCACTACCCCCTCAATGTTCCCCCCCCTTTAGATTTTGGAGGCAGCCGATAAGACCCAGGCTCTGGACATGAAGAAGCACTGCCTGCACATCATTGTCCACCAGTTCATCAAGGTGGGTGGGCTTGTATCTGGAGCCCTGGGGGTTTGCTGCCCACTCTCTGCAGCTGAGCTAACCCTGTAGGCCCGTCGTCTTAGCGGGATGCTGACACCTTTGGCCTTCTTGTGGATCACCTTCCATATTCTGCATAGAGAGGAGGGTGTTTACAGCCCGACCAGCTGTACAAGCAGCTTGTCACATAATGATGAGGGTCAAAGTGCCACTCTTGATTATTGTTTGTTATTTAAAGGAACAGCGAAGCACTCAATTCTCACCCTCCTTTCCTGGAGTGTTAGCTCTGTTGTTAGTGTTTCTGTTAAGCTTCTTTCTGTTTTTCATTTTTCATGCATGGGCAATCAAGTCCTGCTTATTCCTCGTTTTACTCTGTTTGACTCGTCCTGCCTTAATTTATGGCTCATTTTTTTCCCATTTTTTGCTCTCCTCCCCTCCCAAAGGTGTCCAAGCTCCCCAACCTGCGGTCTCTCAGCCAGCTGCTGCTGTTGGACATCATTGAGTCTCTAGCTACACACATATCAGACAAACAGTGTGCTGAGATGGGCTCCGACATTTAGGATGACGCCGAGAGCCGGGGCTCTTTTCTCCTCTCGCAGAAGCCATACATCTCTGCTCCGCCTACTTCTTTATCATTCCCTCCTCCACAGCCTGCAGTAGTTTTCTTTATGTTGGACCTCGCATGTCTTGACCCCCATGCAGTAGATCCCTTTTATCCATACAGTGTCAAATTGTTTTTGTTTCTAACTCTTCACCCTAATGAGGAGTGAAATCAGTGAAGAAACAAAATTCCATCTCATTTACAATTGATAAATGGTCTAAAATTCCCCTTTTTTATGTGTAGTAATTTATTTATTTTGATTACATGGAAGAAAATGTCTGCAAGGTTTTGTTCTGCTCAGTATTGCTGCTGCATTTTTTTTAATAGATAAGCAGTGGCCTGTAATATGACACACTTGTGTCACTATAGAAATGCTGTGGCGTTGCCCTCAGCTGTCTTGTTACCTGCTCAGATACTTAATCAAAGTATCCAATAAAAATTGTCTATGTCTGTATTCATCACTTGTATTATTCTCAGCTCTGACACAGTTAACAAGCCTGGATTAAATGTTGTAAGGATTCAAAATCATATAAAAATAATTAGAACACAACTTTGTAATACTAATCACCTCTTACCATTACTAACATACAAGCTGTCTATCCATACAATATAGCAATGTATATTTAGTGACATCAGTATGCTGTTATTTAATATTTACCCACATGGGTTTCATGTATTTAAAGCCTTAATAAATCTTCTCATACAAAATTAATCATGTTGTACTCAGCATCTTGTACATATTGTGAAATGCTGAACTCACTGGATACCCACACAAAAGTATTGCTTTCTTGGAGCTCCTAATGTGCCTCTTTCTTTTTGAGTAAACTACCTTATTATGTAATTAAGGTTTTTGCTCAACTGTCTTTTGGAAGATATCAATAAATGGGCCAAAAGTTGGGTGAGCATTCTCATGGAAGCCTAGTACTCATGTTAAATGATGTTTTGACCAATCATTAGGCATTACGGTGGGCATCAGGCTCTGCCCCCATAAATGTACCAGACCCTCTGACAGGTGACACCTAACTTACCTGTGAACTGCCTTTAAATCCTAAACTCACCCAAGTAAAGAGCACATACCTGGTGTCATGACCTGGCCTTGTATCCGTATTGTATCTGCTGAGGTTAATCTACAGTACTCTGACTGACCCCACTCACTTGTTGGGTAGTTTCATCTAAATGCCATGGCCCACTCAGTAATCCAGCTGTCATGTCATTCCTGCTTTGTGATATTTATGATAGCTTGTATTTAAAACTGGATGTAACATTTTGAAGATGTTAAATTAGAACTGAACTTTTTAGAAAATTATAGGAGTATTCATTCAACTATTTTTATATAAAATACAATTCCAGCACATATCTGAAATTCTTACACAAACCCTTGCCATAAACTAAAGCCATTGTAACCTACACACTGAAAAAGCTGAAGGGTAATCCTTGACCTTTCAGCAAATTAGTCATATCCTTCATGGGTTTCAGTTTCCACAGATCTATGGATGATAAAGTCAGACAAAGCTCATTGGTTTGGGAGGGTGGATTCCTTCAGCTTCTCCATGTTTTAGGACTTTAAAATATTTTAATTTACTCAATAAAAAATTTAATGACCGTCTTAGAACTTATTTTTAAAATACTTGACCTTTTACAGTAGTCGAGACAGTTAGTCCAACGCTAACCCCCAGCACATTCAAACTAAGTATGACTTTATTAATTTGGACAGATTGTAAGAAAATGTTGCATTCTGGGAATGATTGAGGCATTTTGACTGTTTTATTTTGAAGTTATATAGTACATTTTGTTCATGGGAATGAGGAAAAAAAGGTTGACCTAAATGTTGAGGCACTAGATTGAATTAGCTGCCAGTTGTACTGCAAGATCTGTAAAGACTCTCAGTGGAATTCACAAAGTGTTGGACTCTTTTGGACTGCGTTGTAAGTAACACTGCAGTGAGCACAAAGTGCTATTCATAGTCCAGATACTTGAGACACTTGGCAAATCAAAAGCTCCTCCTTTGATTTCCTTAGAGCAGTGTGTCCCAAACTTAGGGTCGGGACCCAAAATGGGTCACGGACCTGTTTTTATTGGGTCGCCAACTGGCAGAGTAAACTGCATAACAATACTATATGATATGTGAATTCATATGCTAGTCTGTTCAGCTGAGATGCTGTCCCCCTACCCCCCATGCTCATGTTTCATTAATTTAAGTCCACTTGTGCACACACAGACCAGAAGCCCACTGGATATATCTGGTTTCATCTAAAAACAGAGTTCATTGTTCAGTGCGATGATATTGAACACTGAAACAAAACAGTACTTCTGTTGTCAGGACACAGTCCCGGATTATCTCCCACTCATCAGGTGCATTTTATTAAGGAGGCTGAATAAGTGGGCTGACTGGGTTGGTCCTGCTACCTCAGCAGGTGGGGCGGGCTACAGAGCCACTCTGGATCTCCCAGTCAGTTACATAAACCTGCACAGGATTCCCAGGACAGAGTGTGTATGTGCAGCAGCAGAAGATGGTTTTTCTAACAACTAAAATTATGCAAAGGACTGCACTCTTTGTGACATTTGGGGGTTTGGTCACTTCTCTGATCACCACCTTCCTTCCACTTTGGAAGACGATGAACTCTGACCTGAACGAAATGGAGAACTGGTACTCTGGACTGTGGTACACTTGCCTATACACTGAGGAGGTGGGGGTTCAGTGTAAGGCCTACGATTCCATCCTGGGACTACCGATGGACCTGCAGATCTCCAGGGTGCTGATGTCAGTGTCTATAGGCACGGGAGGTTTATCTCTGCTGGCTGCCTTCCCAGGACTGGAGGGTGTCGACATGTGTGTGGGGCACCCTGGCCTGAAGAGACGGTTCCTCATCCTCGGTGGGGTGCTGTCCTGGGTGTCGGGGCTCACCAGTCTGGCTCCTGTCTCTCTTGTGGCCTACACAACCATGGTGGACTTCTGGAATGAGGGTTTTCCTGATGTGATGCCACGTTGGGAGTATGGAGAGGCAATGTTCTCTGGATGGTTTGGAGGTTTGGCTCTGGTCATCGGAGGGACTCTCTTCTTTGTAGCTGTGTGCATGGGGGGCTTTGACCAGATGCCACCAAGTGTTCCAAACAGCCCGCAGGTGAAGCACAGGACAAAGCACTACCTGAAGACGGAGGTTTTATAGGTTTCTTATTGTCAAATGTGTCTTCGCATATTCATGTACTTTATATGGAATACATATATTGTGGACTTGAGTGATGAGATACTGACAACAATTGTGAAAAACCTCCGTAGCTCTATTTGTGTGACAATCACAAGAATAACATTTCTGACTGGAATGACATGAATGCTACATGGCTGTTTGTGCTTTATTTGTTAATTTCTAAGTCAAACAGTTACTGAAGTATCAAACACCTTTCTATAATTTCCATTTCTGGTTAGAGAGATTGTCCTCATCATGTTTTCACAAACTATTAAAGTAATGTGAGATAATAAGCAGCTGCAGTCGTTTTTATTCATTCTGATTATTGGGCCAGTGACCAAATTGATTAACTAGTCTTTTATATATCGTATCAAGCTGTGTCCAGGTCGTATTTAACAAGGCTATTTGCATAACCAACTCTCTTTTTCGACCTCACTCAGGTTGAATCTACCCTAAATCCTTTAAAGTCTACAGAGTCAAGATAAATAGCATAGGCTTTATTTTCCAGTAGATGAGCACCTAGAACACATAAACTGTTTCTTAGAATATACCATGACAGAATGATAACTAAAGAAATAACCTCTTCATTTTTAGTTAAAACTAGTGAAGCTGTGGCTTTTACATCTCTGGTGTCAATGTATTTGATCCGAGTTAATTCTGATTATCAGGCTAGTGACCAAATTGATTTACTTTTTATTTTATTTTAAGCAGTACAGAGACTATAAATAATCAAAGTTACTATTGTTCTCTGATGCTGAGTCTGTGGTACATCAGTAATGCTTGAACAACAGCCGTCAAATGAGAAAACAAATTGTTTTTTTGCATATATAACTCTTTTCAGTTACATATTACATACTGGTGATTTACAGTTGCGCTTTAAATTATTTATTTCTGCTTCATTTTGATTTTAGAGGGGATTTTATTTTATAGGTGATTTTGATTAATTTAGCTTGAAATATAGCAAAACAATAGTAACCTAAATGTAAAGTCTTCCGCATAAGTACATAAAGATGTATAACAGTACACCAATGAAATAGCTACTCTCCAGCTCCGTGCACCAGTCAGTATTATACTAATGGGACAAGCATGAAAATGTCCAACACTGGTGGTGCACGGGTCTCTGAGCCCACTGCCTGGGCAGGAGTGAGTTGCATTCCAGTGCTGCAGCTCTTCTGTGTTAAATTTCATTTCGAGGGAGGGGGCGGCACTGGGCTCCTCTTAGTCCTTAATACATTATTTGGCTTTGGTACACTGCTGTACATTGTGATGATTAGAACTGATTTGGACATGGAATCAGTTTCTAAGATGTCGCAGCAAATCGCAAAATGATACAGAATAAATGCCTGAGATCAGTTTGCATCACATCAAGCTATGTACAGGTGGTGTTTAACATGCCCATTTGCTTAACCGACACTTTTTTTCAATCTCACTCCGGCTGAATCTAACCTAATAACAGCTGGCATAAATTTTTTGGCAGGCTGCGATTTGATATTTTAACCTCTGATTGATTCATTCACATCTCTGAGTTTTGAATGCTGCTGCTCTCCCTGACCCCTGCAGAAGAGAGTCCCCTCATAATTCTATTAAACTGAGTGAAGTATCGGTGATGTATGGCGGCCCTACCCGCTCCCCAGGAGAGCCTGATCTGTCATTTTGTTGTACATGTGCACGTTGGCCACCCTCGGCTTCCACTCAAACATGCTTTTACAAGTGCTCGAACACACACAGAGAGCAACACAAACACACTGACACTGGAGCGCATGTGCACGTGTCAGCTGTCAGCACACTGTAGAGACACAGTGGAAATCTCTTTTATCTTTTGCATTTGGACACATTCTAGTGCTGCATCCTGATCATCATCATCCTGTGTCAATGCTGTCACTGTTTTCACAGAAATTAATCTGAGATTATTAGGTGAATGACCTTGACCGAGCGGTAAAGGGTAGGCACAGCTTCTCCCACAGTGGGAGCATAAAGAATGGAAATATCTTGGGAGCTCATTTCTATAAGACTTAGTATACCTTTATAATCCTGCTGCACCCTACCCCTCTGTCTGAAGTGGGATTTACTGCACCAACCGCACTTTCACTCTTTCTCCCTCTGCTGCACACACTGAAAGAAGTGTAGCACACGTTGAGCTGTTTCACTGTTTACAGCGTGCAGCAGTCTGAAGAGTAGTTTTTTATATCTACTGGTGGTCAGTATAAATCAATGACACACTGGTAAGTTTTAACAATAGCTGCTACTCCTGCAGCAGCACAATGCATGCACAGTAAGGAGGCAGTGTGACAAGTGGGCAGTCAGACCAGGCAGTGCACTAGTGGGGAGGGCAGAAAGCCTTTGACATCTGAAGGCGAGGCTGAAGCGATCCAAGCAGAAAAGCAAGCAGCCTCTAGGAGAGAAAGAGTGTGTGTGCGCGTGTGTGTGTTTGGGAATGAAAGAGGAGGGGTGGGAGAACGAGCGCAGGGAACGGTGAGAATTCATGCTGTGTTAGCATCCCCTCAGCAACTCCATCAATACTGCATACAGCTGAGAAACTGGCAAAGGTCCTCCGTGCTGCATTTGCAGGGAAAGAGAGCAACTCCCACAACCGGTCGGCTCAGTCTGCTGCTGGAGGGGGGCTCTGCGAGGGGCAGAGCGCACACACACTCACACACACTCAGCCTCTGCTGCATCAAGAGGCAGAGGAGGAGAGCGGAGGAGGGTACAGAGGGACACACAGACTGGGAATACTCCAGTGGACTAGCAATCCCAGAGAGGGACAGGATTGTTAGGGGGCTCATGTGCTAATATGCTGCCGTGCGCTGCAGGGGAAGCTGAGCACCAGGGAGTTTGACAGGATCTCAGTGCACCTGCTCTGTGCACACTGGTAAGCTAATTTATTCATTTTACAGTCAGGGAAATACAGCTCTGATTTACTGCTTCCCAATATGATGTGTTTCTGTGATGCTCTGTGTGTAATCAATGGAGTTGTTTCTCCAAGTGGATTTCGCCTGCGTCGGCACCTATGTGGGCTCAGAGTACTTGTATTGAAGTTGTTTGCTCTCTGGTTCCCTGAGGAACCATGTACTGTGGTGCAGTGTATAAAACTGAACTCACAATACCAGAAACACGGAGCTACAGTTCATAGTGGATTTGAATTTATGGATCAGTTCTGCTACACACTCTATAAAATCAAAAACTCATCTACAGGGACGTTTTGGTTAGTACATCAGTAACTCACACAGTACATCTCACACCCTGTTTCTATTGGTTTTGATAGCAACTTAAATGTGTGTGTGTGTGTGTGTGTGTGTCAATAGCAAAATTGTTATATGGAAGCACAGCTCCTCTGTGGGGGTGTACACCCCTCTGTACACCACAATTTTAGTTTTCCATGACATCATGGAGAGGTTATCAGTCAAAGCAGCAGTAAAATGACCTGATAGAAGTTGTTACTGCCATTGCTGAACAGCTTGAGCTTTAACAGAGGAGTATACAATACAGAATCTAATGCTTGGGTCAACTTTTTAAAGAATAAATCGGGAAAGTATTGCAAAATTCTCCTTTGAGTGCCACAGTAAACAATGCTGAATAACCTTTGTATTTTAGCACCACGTGGTGTCTACACATTACCCTAAACACTAAAGATTTGTTTGTAAATTCCTTTAAAAGCTTAGCAATAAGACATCTGTCACCTGCTAATGGCAAAATCATGGGTCAGACTTTATTATATTCCATTTTTTTTATACACACAGTATGTACACTTTACTGTTTGGGACCTTATGAAGCTGTTGTCAGCACTCCTGGTCTTGCCTGTAACATGGTTATAACCGCTACCATTCGTCTACAAGAAAACACCATAAACATTTGTACACACTTGGTCAAGAATGGTGTGAATGAACTTGCTCACAAAGTCTGATTGTGTCATGTACTAGAGCTTCTTAATGGGGATTGTGTTTAACTGTAATCCACTCTTTACTCTTTTATAGGTAAGACACAATGGAGTAAATAGACGTCAATCAAAAGCTTCATGGCATTTTGAAAGACATCCTAACTTCAGCTCCTCCCAAACAATCAAAAATAACAAGATCAAAAAAGGTCAAAGATTAAAACCCCTAAAGTTCCACCCACCTCAGTCTCCAGCACTGATTGCTTCCTTAAACTGACAGTAAACAAAATAGATAACCACTAAGAGGCTGGTGAGAGAGCAGCTGGCTTATGTAGTGAGGGGATGATTCCTTGGGCTTATCTTGCATTTCACAAACAAAAAAAACCATGAAAACTGTGAGTGAGGGAAAGAGGTGTGGTCCGATATTAAGAATGCAGTTTGGTGGTTTTGTGACTGAGTCCTTTCCGTTAACTACAGGCTAACATACCTGCCAAGCAAGTGTTTGAATTAAGTTTAGATTGTCGGAGGTGAATGAACCAGCAGCTTTTCTTTTATTCAGGTGCTGCTGCAAGGAAGTGCTGTAAAGTGACATGTGATTAACAGGAACTAATTAAACGCCCACTTTTCTTTTGCTCCATGTGGATGTTACAGCATCTGTTCCTCTACTGCTGATGTTTAATGGTGTGGATCAGGTTTGTTGCTGGCTGGGAGGAATATGGGATATTTGCTGTATCTCTGCAGTACAGAGCAAAAGTATTCCATTGGGCTTCTTCCTATAAATTATGTCCCTTTTTCATGTGGTGTGTCCATCTTTGTAGAGCAATAACACCCCTGCTTGCTGTAGAATACGTTTATTACTGAAGGTTGAGTCCACTTTTGAATGATGGATGTGTCCGTCAGAGCGCTAGCACTTTTCTCAACATTCCTGCTTTTTCCACTCACAGTCAGTTTATAGATCGACCTCCTCGCCACCATCTAGGAGCTGCGTTCTGCTAATTCTCCCCGCCGACATTCCTGTAACAGGTATTACATTTGTAGGGAGGTGAGTGAAACTGACAGCTTGTTTGCAGGCAGGATTATTAGCACTGCTTGGGGACAGGCCCAACAGTGAGCGAGCGGGATCTGCGTCATATGTTGTGAGGACCAAATCTGCTTAACCTACTTTAGTTTTTGCACAAAATTTCTTGGGCTTGCTGGAACTCCAGCATGGCAGCTCTTTGTGATCCAATTTGTTGGTCATCCAAATTTCAGTGACGACAAATTATTAAAGTGGTGACATGTGTGAGAGAAGTCTTCATGCGCGGCCTCTCGCTTTGGGAGGTGATAAGATATTTAGTGAAACGCACAACATCAAAGGCTCTGCTGTGTTAGCATGGCTGTTAAGTGAATGCAGGGAAATGTAAGTGCCTGGCAGAGATATTTGGATGCATAGTGCAGGAATACAGACCAAAAAGAGGCTTGTGGGAGAGCCAACAATCATAATTTATTTAGGTTTAATTTACATGACTTCCAGCAAGATCTTGTTCAGGAAAATATGTCTCAAACAAACAGTGGCAAAAAAAGTATTTAGACTCTTTACTTATTATCAACAAAACAATGGAAAATACCCCATTACAAGTAAAAACCTGAATTCAAAATCCTTCTTGGACTCTAAAAAATAACAGAAGTATTAGCAACAAAATATACTGAAAGTATCAAAAGCTAAAGAACTCATTCTGCAGACAAATGTCTCCTGATTATTATATGTAACAATATTAGGTTGTTAATACTGATGCATCAATGTTTAAATAGCATTTTACTGTTGTAGCTGGTCGAGATTGAGCTGATTTAATTACTTTAGATACAGTCTGCTAATTTAGTCCAGTGGTTCCCAACCTGGGGGTCGGTCCCCTCCAAAGGGTCACAAGATAAATCTGAGGGGCCGTGAGATGATTAATGACAGAGGAAAGAAAACTGCCAAATAAATGTAGTGGTCATTAGTAGTAGTTAATATTTTCCGGAACTATAGTGGAATAAAAGTATAAAGTACCTCAAAATTAAGCACAGTGCTTGAGTAAATGTACTTAGTTACTTTCACCCACTGCAAACAAAACATAGTTTAGAACAGCTCAATCTCAGCTGCAGAGTCGTGGCCAGTCAGAGGACATCTTTCAATTCCTCATTTATTTTTCTAAGCAGTGCTCCTTTCAACACTGCACACTTTTTTTTTCTGAAGTTCAAGGACATTAAGATGTGCTCGGAATATCAAGCAGTCCTTTTGGTTGTACCTCAAAAGGATAATTCGGTGATGGATTGCACCATGTTGGGTGATACACCTGCCATCCCGCCTCAGATTCATAGCAGCCAGTGTGCTCTGTGAGTAACTAACTACCATATGTGTGGGTGAAATACCAGAGCTGGCAGAAATGCGAGGGCAACGTGGCAACAACACAAGGGGGATTTTGAAACTCAAGGGGCCCCTGCTTCCCTTTAAAGCGCAGTGTGAAGAGAAAGTTAAAATGTGTCGGAGTGCTGTTAATATTTAACGGTTTCCCATGCAATATGCATGAACAAAAGTAACAATGTGTGTGGAAATGTTCCTAATTAACACAATTGCTTCCTTTTTACAAGCATTTAAATGTTATATAGACACACACACACACACAATAATCTGCCTAGCTTTCCTTGGCAGTCTAAGCCTGACTCCTTCAGACACGTTTTTGTGATAAAGAGCACAAACACAGCTGATGGCTATGACTGATTAGAAGACCAGAGACCTTCAAAACAGAGACCAATTGAAGCCAAATGATTTGTCAATTTGAATGAGAAATATTTTTATTTAAAAGCAAAAATTTGAAACCGAAAGCAGTCAAATCGCAGACAAAAACTCTTGAGACGCAGATCTGTCTGGTCTGTGTGTGTGTGTGTGTGTTGTTGACGATGTCATTCCCTTTGTCCATGCAGATTATGTGGAGGAGCTGACGTGTGCGATGGCCAGCCTGGACCTGCAGGTTCTCATACACACAGTTCTGTGTTATCGTTACCTCCCGACCAAGCAGCCCAGCCCAAGGATCTGACCGCACCTCCCCTCCCTCTCCCCCCTCCTTCCCTTTTCCTGGCTGTCCCTCAATCCTGGGCCCACCATGGGAGGATGCTTCTCCAAACCCAAGCCAGGTAACCGACATGTTTCACTTTCTCAATCAGGTGTAGGTGAGCTCAGTTTGAAAGAAGCTCTGCAGGTGAGGAAAAACAGGTGTTTCTAGAATACTCAAAATAATGGGAACATCTTACAGTCTGATGTACAATGAATACAGGAAATATGTAATGGTTATTAATGTTTCAAACAGAGTCAAAAAGGTGTCCTTTGCTCTGTAGTTGCACTGGATTGCAAAATATTGTAAGGTGTTTGTCCACTCCTGTAGATGCTATTCTGCTTTTAGTATTTGGTTGAAATAATTGAGAAAATCTTTTCTTATCAACATGGAAAATGTCAATTAAGTACCACAATCAAAGTGATGTTCAAAGCAAGAGTTGCATTACATGAGACCAAACTCTTTGTTATTATAACAAAGTTAAGACATTTTATTAACTCATGTTTTTAATCTTTACTTTGTTAATCTCAGATTCATTCATTTGGACAACAGACATAACACATCACATCACATTATTATTCTACTAAAAAGTAGATCAATTGCCCCTTTGCAGTGTTGTGTGCAGTTCAAACAATGTAGATTAAACTTTCAGAAAATATCGGTATAATACAATGATAATAGAAAAATCCATTGATTTTGCTTATCAAGAGTTTATTGTTAATACAGGGAAGACACTCTGTCCATCAATAATTTTTACAATCAGTGTCAATGAATCAACCTGTAGACACATGTTTGAATATTGTTCGTTTGTTCAATGGAGTTATATTTTTAGGTAAAAATCAACAATTTAGGGATATTTAGGGACAGTTTGTTCAGTCTGAATAATTTTCAAAGGTACCTATGGCCTCCAAAATCCTATTATACATGTCATATCCTACCTCCTCTGTTTGCACTATTGTGTTTTGCGTGGGAGGAATTTTAATGCTCTCTGTGTCATCTTTGGTCAAGTATATTACATTGTGAGACATGAATATCAAAATATGATGCCGTGTGTTCAGTGTTAGCATGGCTAGGAGATTAGCTATCATTCTTCACTGCAGTCTTGCAGCTGATGATTATGCACTGTATTTCCCCTACAGGTGTATGGAGACATAAAAGCTCTGAGATCAAATAATCTGTTCAATAATCTGTTCTGTTCTCGTGGAGGTGACGTGAGGAAGATGAGGGTCTAGATGTCTGTATGATAGAAGAGACGCTGCTGATTGTCGGGACTCTCTATCAGTCTCTATCACAGTGTGACCTCCAGCTACTAGCAACCGATGACAAATCAAAGTCTGGGCTCTAAGGCTCTAAACCCTGTGCTCACTAACAGCTAAATGAAATGTCTGTGTTGAAGCTCTAAACAGTGAAAAGATCTAAATAAAAGCATTACAGGAAATATTTTGGTTCTTAACCAGGTAATCTTTGACGCTCAAATGAAGCGTCATTGTGGCAATTTAGCAGCAGACATTATAGCAGCATCTAGAGCTTCCCTTTGGCTGTGGAAAGCTTTCTATTTCTTCTCTCCTGCAATTGCACTCACTATTATGATTTTCCATTGATTTTAATTAAGACTTGCTCAGCAGGAGAAAATTCCAACCAGATTACTGTGTAAGAACCGGATGATCAGCACATTTTTCCAGCCGAACAGATAAAGCCTGCTGCAGTGCAAAAAAAAGGAGTTACATAACAATTTCTTAATGTTCACAAATATAAACCCAATAGCAGCGCATCAGATGTCATCAAAAGACAGATAAATATAGTCCACTCTGTTAAAGTCTGTTTCTCTTTAGGAAAGCAGCAAAACCCACTGAACACAAAACAGCTGTACTTAAAAAGTTTGCGTGTGTCTATGTCAGTTTACTTTATGGAAAGCTAATTATTTATGGCATTGTTATCCTGTCAAAACCACATTTTCCAGCTTAGTAAGGTAATGTAGATATAGTTGAATGAATAATGTGTGATTTGTTTTAAATCTAGTAGAAACATTTTCAGATGTCTGTCCCAATTTGTGTGGATATTCCATATATCACAGGTAAATAAATAGCAACATTTTGAAAGTACTTTGCGTTCTTGATTCCCTGCTGTTAACAAGACAAGTGTGGTGTGGTTTTAATATAGAATAGAATAGAATGTCTTTATTGTCATTGTAAGCAACTGTTACCACGAAATTACCGATACAGCTCCATCAGTGGTATAAAAACATGTATAAAACATTAAAGGACAATAAAAACACAAATAACCACAAAAATGGCACATGATGCTCATATATGAAAATTATTAGAAAATGTATTGCACAGTATATCACAGACACTCCAGGCAAATATTGCAGTTTGCATGAGTTATTGCAAAATCCTGACATATTTTATTTTCTATATATAAAATCTGGATTTCTATTGAGTGTTCAACTATTGAATGATAGCTGTATTCATGTGGCTGGCGAGAAGCTAGACGGGAGAATAAAATAAAATAAAAAAGGACAAGGTTGCCCTTACAGACTTCTCCCCTCACCTGCTTACTGCTTTCATTTGTTTCAGATGTCAGACTCAATATGTCTCAAAGTTGTAGATGTCTCCCCTAGCTGAAAGGAAAATTTCCCTTCCAAAGCAATGGTGAAGGATAGTGATAAAGGACAGGTATACAGGAATAACAGTGCAAACCAGTGGTGATTGGTAGTTTTACTGGTGTGATTGTTCTGCATGTGTTCAGTCATGCATCTTCAGGCATTTTCTAAGTGAGACGTGTCTGTGTTGTGCAGTTGAAGTTAAAGTGGAACTCTCTCTCCTGGAAAAAGAAAAAGAGGTGGACGGGCTGTCACCTAATGGCAAAGCGAGTCCCTTTGCTGACTGCAGACCTAACGGGGCCCTGGGACACGGCTCTGATGACGACTCCACCCCGCTCCCCCTCTACCATAAACCACGGGACTATGTGGAGGCCTCCGTCTGTCATGTTAAAGATCTGGAAAATGGACAGTAAGACAATGAAAAATACAACTTTTCTTTTCTCTCAATACACCTGCACACCTGCACACCATACTATTATGATGCACTTCACACAGAAGTGAATTAAACTGAAAAACATGAGTTAGGTGCCTGCCACTAACCGGCCATTATTGCACATTCAATCTCTCCTAATTGGAGTGAACTGGCGATGTCAGGGTCCTTTCACCCACTTTCACCTTGCTTCACCTACTGATCCACGGTCAGTGGTGTGGGCGGGGCTGTGCGCGCTGTTTGAGGCTACTCAAGGAGCGTGAGCTATTTGCATATTTCATAAAAATTTAGCTTTACATTCGGCGATTCATTTACATTTAACATTTAGATTTAATATTTATATGTAACGTTTAACTTTTTTTTTTAGATATAAGCATATTGTCAACGATTACATATAACAAGTTGTTTTACATGAATCTCTGTCTCATGAATTTCTGTGAGGAAAGTGGGTTAAATATTCAAAATATATCGGCTAGAACATTGAAACTGAATTTTTACATTTGGCACCCCATAGTTGATGTCCTGATGCATCCATGCTGTGTTTTCATAGTGACACTTTTCCTCCAGATTGGTTTTCATCTGTCAAAATGGCCTTTGTGTGTGTTTCCTTGAAGGATTTAATCATAAAATAGATTTGAATGCACACCCTTTTTGTTTTTGTGTGCTTGACAGGATGCGAGAGGTTGATCTGGGAAGTGGCAGAGCTTTGTTGATCAAAGAACACGGGGAGTTCTCAGCCATGGCCCACAAGTGTCCACACTACGGAGCACCCCTGGTCAAAGGTGAGTAATATATTTTCATGTCTGATTTTATCATTTTTAATAAAATTTAATATCATACACATTCCTTTCATTTCCTGTCATTCCAGGTGTGTTGTCAAAAGGACACGTGCGCTGTCCCTGGCACGGGGCGTGTTTCAACATTGCAACAGGAGACCTTGAGGACTTTCCTGGGCTGGACAGCCTGCCTACCTTCCAGGTGACCTTCCCCGCTGGTGCTGTCTCTTAACACATTCCCTGCCTTATCATGTCTCTAAGCGCCATCAAAAAGCGTACACATCGCTCATGTCTGTTTGCTCCAGGTCAGAGTTGAAAAGGACAAGGTGATCATTCGTGCAAACAAGCAGGTAACAAGAACAAGATTGAGGATCATTTATTCAGGGAAATAAACGGACCACCTGATTAATCTGACGTCTTTTGTTTTAAAACATTTCCAGGCTCTTCAGTCACAGAAAAGGTCAAAGCCCATGGCCCGATGTTCAGCAGTCATTAACTCCAGCACGGGCTTCAGCCATGTTCTCATCATTGGCTCAGGTCAGTGTGTTTTTGTCTGTCTTTCTTTATTCCCCACTTCTACAACAATAAGGGCCAAGCTGTATTTGATTGATTTCTCAGAGATGACTCTAATTAGCAGCATCCTCCTTTCGCTTTCGCTTTTTCAATGTTCTTTTCCTCTTTTATGGCGAACATGCCCGCAGGTCCAGCAGGTCTGGTGTGTGCAGAGACACTGAGGCAAGAGGGCTTCACTGATCGCATCGTCATGTGCACCATGGACAGACACCCTCCATATGACAGGCCTAAACTGAGTAAGGTTTGTACACAGACCCTGACCACATAAACCAAGACAGAACTGACTTTGCCGAGGAAGTTATGTAACAGAGTGCAGAGGTGGTCGCTTTGGTCAGTGGTGCTAACAGCAACACAAATTTAAAGAAAGTGACATGAATTTCAAAGGATGTGACTCCATTTCCATGAAAAGCTTGAAAAGCAGTGTTATTGATTGGCTGCTTACAGTTGTCCATAGTTGTTACGGTTGTTGCGTTTGGAAAGATTGTTTTATGGATTCAAAGATTTTTGTGATTTTATTTCATTTTTCTATTGATGTACTCAGCACTAACTCGCTGACCCTTAGTCCTTAGACAGCACAGCAGAGCAGCTGAGATTGCGCTCCATGGACTTCCTACAGGACCATGACATTGAACTGCTGTCAGAGAAAGAGGTGAGAGGTGGTGATCTGAAGTGAAGACCATTTAATTATGGCCAATGATGAATCAATTAATTAATTAGATCTATATCTGTGGCAATTTCTGCAAACGCATAAACCTGTGTTACCCTACATGTTTGCTTTAGGCCGTGGCAATTGATGTGAAAACACGATCTGTGACCTTTGAGGATGGCTTGAGGATGGAGTACAGGAAACTCTTTATTGCTACAGGAAGCAAGTGAGAACAACACTTTCATTCCACATCATAATTAAGCAGCTGAGATTATAAATAAATAAACTGACATCTGATTGCTTCCATTTTCCTACTTGAAAGACCCAAACCAATGATCTACAAAGGCAATGACGTCAGGAATGTGTTTCACCTCCGGACGCCTGATGACGCCAACAGCATAGCGACACTGGCCAACAACAAGAATGCTGTGATTGTGGGAACATCATTTGTTGGTGGGAAAAGACACATTTATAAACATATTCTTCTCATCTGTGACAAATTAAGATAAAAAAACAGCAGAAAGTGAGTCAGTAAAGTGTTACACCACTGCCAGAACAGCGTCAGTATACCACACCATTGATTCAATACATTTCTTAAACCCTACTGGAGTTTAAGAAACTTGAAACAAAAGATATTCCTTCATTTGGAGTTTTTGTTTTAATGGCGCTGGAAAGCGCTGTCAAACACATCCAAAATGAAATTAACAACAATCTAATGTTTACAATATATAAATATATGGTATTTTTGTTATATTTAAAATATTTATATACTGTATATAGATTGGGACGAAATTAAAGGAAATAGGCTGAAATGAAAACAAATTTTGTACAGTCACTCCAAAACATGGTGTTTCTGTACTGCAGCCATCTAAGATCTTAGACAAGTTAAGATACCTCTGGAGAGTAATAAGTTATAGAGTTTTAAGTAGTAAGAAATGTTATTCTTAAGTTTGCAAATAGGATTAAATGTAAGTTGAAAATCTCACTTTTAGCAGTTTGATAAATACAAACCCTGGCGACTGTGAAAGCCGTAACATTATGATTCAGATAATTTTCACTCCTCATGCCCTGAATGGAAGCCCCTGCATCTGTTATGTTTCTCTACTCATTTATTGATTTAAATTTAATCATTTAACTTTAATTTATCACCCGTCTGTAGCATACATTGCAACATATAGTGTAACATATATTAACTGTATGCTATTTATCTGCTGTGTTGGCAGGTATGGAGGTGGCTGCAGCTCTAACCGACAAGGCTCACTCGGTCTCTGTCATTGGGATCGAGACAGTCCCCTTTAAAAAAGCTCTAGGGGAGAAAGTAGGGAAAGCCATAATGAAGGTAGGGACGTGCTCCTGGGAAATCAAGCTTTTCAGAACACGAAGAACCTCCAGGATAATCTAGTTAAAATACAAATCACAATTTTCTGGTCAATACCCCAGTAACCACAAGCGGAAGCGTAAACCTTCTCATTAGCACAGCAGATACATGCCAATGTTTTCACATGGTTACTGTGTCTGTGGCGTGTTTTGTCTTTGCAGCTTTTTGAGGAAAACAGGGTGAAGTTCTACATGCTGAACGAGGTGTCAGAGATGATTGGCCATCATGGACAGGTATTCAGAAAGTGAGAGAAACTCCATGACATGGTGTTCAGCAGCATTATCCTCTCTTGTAGAATCCATGATGAAGATGAGTCAGATAAGAAACAAAAAGAAATTATAAAAAATGAAAGCTGCTTAAAGGAGTGTGTCTTTAAAACCCCTAAAAATGTGGTTTCATAGTATTTCTCTTCAAACACTAAATGACTAAATTAGCAACTAAACTCATGTTTAGAAAACAAATTTCCTAAATGTTGTTATTTATTCAGAGTTTATCTGTCTGCTTCATCGGGAGCATGCGGGTGTGACAACAGAAGGAAACAAATTACTCAAAGATTTGGATTAAAATGCTTCAAAGCTGTGAGGCTGCATTTGAAATCACCCATTATGACTATATAGTGCACTAGACACTTGGTTGGTTTCTCTACAGTGAGCATTAAATTAACAGCTCAGACACAACACAAGTGCATCTATAACATGCAACACGTTGCATTGTGGGATTGTTTACAGAAAATAGCACACATGCCACGGACGCAACTTCTTTCTTCCAATGCTAGAATTTTTGAGGGTACTATATATATATGGAGGCTAAATGTAGATGTAGTACAGCATGACTGTTTGTATGTTTTCCAAAAAGGTTTTTAGGGGCTTTAAGAGTAATATTTTGTGTTCATCATCTCATAGAATGAATAGAAGTGTGAAAGTGTATTATTATCTAGTACATTATCTGGACGTTTTGTTTTTCCTGTTACAGCTGAAAGAGGTGGTGCTGAAGAGTGGAAAAGTCCTGCGAGCAGATGTGTGTGTCATCGGAGCAGGTGATGGAGATGTAGCCGCAGCAGATGATGAAACTCCCCTTTGAAGATTTTTTGAAATGTTTGGTATCTTAGCAGCTCCATGTTTAACCCGTTTTCGCTCATGTGTCTCCTCTCCTGCAGGAAGTATTCCTGCAACAGGCTTCCTGAAACAGAGTGGCGTCCACATGGACTCCAAGGGCTTCATCACTGTCAACAAGGTATTTTGCAAAGCCTGAAGCCTGAGTCGCCAGCCTGTTTTTTGTCCCATTTATATTACTTTACTCTTTTAAACTTTCTCCCAGATGATGCAGACAAGTGCTGATGGGGTTTTTGCTGGAGGAGATGTGGTGATCTTTCCTTTCCCACCACGCAACAACAAGAAGGTGAACATCCCTCACTGGCAAATGGCTCATGTGCACGGTGAGTGTTACAGCTCGACCCTGACTGCATTTCTGCATATATATAAGATACCGTGATGATGACTGATTACGTGCATAAATGTGTTTTGTTTTGTTTTCAACCTTCCTGACAGGGCGGGTGGCAGCTCTCAGCATGATGGGCAGAACCACTGAGATGAAAACCGTGCCTTATTTCTGGTCATACATGTTTGGGAAGACCATACGCTATGCAGGTAGGTACAAACCCTCCACCTATCTTCAGATTAAAGAGTGTTTGCTTTAGGCGAGATCTTTTTTTATCAGTGTTATGAGGCAGACATGCTGTGAGAGACAGATCAGAGTTTGCCGTCAAGTGTAGTTACTACACTGCCATCTAGCTGTAAAATTAAAGACTCAGAACTGAACCTGATTTGGAGCGTTTTTATTTTTCCTGTTGACAAATACACATATGTATATCATTTTCTATTTGTGAAGGTTATGGTGATGGATTTGATGATGTCATTATACAAGGAGATCTAGATGAACTGAGATTTGTGGCGTTTTACACCAGGCAAGTTTTATTTTGTATTGATTCTTAGGTCATTTTTCACAACAATCTTAAATAAACTAGACAATGAAATGCAGATG
Organism: Gadopsis marmoratus; assembly: GCA_036023855.1. Lineage (NCBI taxonomy): Eukaryota > Metazoa > Chordata > Actinopteri > Centrarchiformes > Percichthyidae > Gadopsis > Gadopsis marmoratus. The sequence continues at coordinate 86,849 of JAVQJF010078176.1, read as the reverse complement.
CATGTTTGGTCTTAACTTGTGTTTTCTACTCTGTACTTATGAGCTAATTTTAGTCTTAAATTGTGACTCCTGGTCTAATTTAACAATAGTTTCTCCTTGTTTCCTCCTCTGGTCCATCTGTAGGAGTGAGGAGGTGGTTGCTGTTGCCAGCATGAACTATGATCCCATTGTGTCCCGAGTGGCAGAGGTCTTAGGATCCGGAAAGACGATTAAGAAACGAGATGTTGAGTAAGTCTCCTTCCCAGACTTAAATCTGGTCACGGTTACAATAGCTGTTATGTTCTTTAGGTTTCTCAGGTTTTAAAGTGAAGAAAAACATGACAAATGTTATCGCTGACAGAAAACACATCAAGTCATGGAACTTGTGACTTTAATCACATGGAAAGTATTATACAGGCCGAACTAGTTGGCTTATTAAAACTATACATCAGTGTACTACAGAAAAATAACATGAGTTGTTATTTTGTTATTTTGCTTAATACAGGGATGCTTTATTTTACAGGTTATGTAATTTAATACTAATTATGTGGGAAATAGAGACAGTTTGGAGAGAGTATATTAAGTACCCAATAATTTATTTGTGTTTTTAAGAAAAAATAGGAAGTTTTATAGTTACATAGTTGTGTAGAGCTTATAATCAGTTATCAATTTATAGAGGAATTGCTGGTAACACTTTACTTTGACCCCCCCTAAGTATTTATAAGCATCTATAAACACGTAATATATTGATTCAAGTCTTCCCAAGAGAGCAAAGAAGAAGTATTTATACATAAATAAATAAATAACATTAATACATTCAAAAAAGTCATTAAAGTTATATTTTATACATTTTTGCTTAGAACTACATCATAGATGATAAAAACTGCCAGCATTAAAAGTATCAAATATGTAGTCTTTTCTAGGAACATTTCAAAATAATTTGCATGTTTGTTCCTTCATTATTAAATTTTAATATTATTAGCAAACTACAGGATGTGTAAAATAAAGTGTTACCACGCTGATATCATGTTACTGTACTTTTCTGGCTGTTTTGGTCTGATTTGACTGTGGTGTTCCTCGTGTCTCTCATGTCTTTCATTTCTAATGATGCAAACTCAAAATTTGAAGGATGTTAGCACGGCTTGGCAAGTACGGACAAATATTAGCCTTTTCTATTTTCCATTTCACTCATATTGACCATGTGTTAAAGAGATGTCAGCAATCAATCTGATAAACATGGGTCTCTGATAGACATGCGTCTCACTGCTGTTATTATTTTGGGGTTTGCAGGACTGGAGACATCTCTTGGTTGATTGACAAAGGCTCTCAATGACTGCACATCTGATGGTCACAAAAACAGACCCAAAGTCCACCTCAAATATGGACACTTATGGTGCTGAGACACTGAGCAGCTATCCCGGTCTGGACACTCACACACTGAGGACAGGACTGTTGGAGACAATCTTCCCTGAGGACGACACTGAAACTTGCTGTTCTTGAGAGACACTTTGACGTGGCAAAAGGAGCCACGCACGGTCTAAATACACTTGATCACTGTGTCGGCAGGTCTTTTATGACAATGTTGTCATAAAAGCAATATTGGATTCCGCCTCTGCACTGCTGCAAGATGTATCTACTTGTACACTTTGTTTATAAGAGGCCAGAGATGGGCATTGGCTTTTTCTTTTGTACAAATAACATTGTAAATAGATATAATCCTGAATGCACTGTAACAAAATAAGAGCATACAATTTGAACTGAATTTTTCTAAGTTTTAAATAACAGATTTGGTATTCAGGCCTTTCGCATACAGGCCTTAGATCCGCATGGTATAATTTACTGTAACAGCAGTTAAAAATAAATAACCCCCTAAAAAGAGAGTTTTCAATCTAGATGCATCAGCAAACAAAGCTTAAATCTGCTAAAACCAAACTAAATAATCACTTGCAGCAGAACCCTGAATGCAGCTTTTAACCGACACACTAAAACACACACCTTTACGTCATAATAAATGACAATTTCTAGAATTAAAACATACCTCTTTGTATTGGTTGCCTTGCTAGTAGATCACACAAATTAAATTCTAATCAGAGTTTGATCACACGCCAGTGCTTGCACAATAGATTAATGTATTTTTTAATAAATATATGATAAATCCTATAGTAGCTTAAGGTTATTTTTGATAGCTGTCACGTCCATTGGTATATTCTTTGTTACTAACTCAGGGAACTGAGGTTTGTGGCCTGGGCTTCCTGGTGCTTTTGCAAGCAGAAATTAATTTGTTGCTTTAATATTCTCCCACCCAGTTGATGTCATTTCAGATTCTTTCATTTTCATTTAGAACTGCTTGTAATGTATATATAGCGAATGCTTGATTACATCCTGGTGTGCTGATGACCCCAAAATACTTGAGCCCTGACACACAAGTCAACACAGCATTTTAAAAAGCATTGTTCTTCCTACAGAGTAGCCTGGAACGGCATTTTTATAACTAAACTTTGAAATAAAAGTCTTCCAACAATAACTACTCACTGTGTTACAGTCTTTCATTCTCCGTGTTACTCCACGTGTTGTTTATGTTTATGTTCTTGACGTCATCAGAAACCGTAAATAGTCAGTAGAAAATGTTTATTAATTTTGGAGGAAGTGACAGAGCATAGTTTGCAGTTTCATTCTTTGAGTCGGGATTACTCAAAAACATTTCTAGACAGGTGGGTCTGGGTTTCGACACAATAACAACAATTTTTGGAACGAGTACACAGAATAGGTAAATTCACACACAATTTATAAATGAAATATCTCATAAAACAAAGATTTTTCCTAACAATGAGGGCACCTGGGAGGCATCTTACACACACACACACACACACAATAGAAACTGACAGTGTTCACAATTATATTGCAAACAGCCCATAAAGGTTTTTCTACATCTTTTGGGTAAAAAGCACCTCAAAGACTAAGAAATATCTACAAGCACTGAAGGCGTTGCATGGTGTTATAGTCATAAAACTACATTCGAGACAACAAAGTACTTAGATCACAGGTCTTCACTGTGGTTTATGTAAACACGATCACATGACAATGATTTATCTATGAACACATCTGAACAACAGAACAAACTGTAGGACTCTTTGGAGGCAGGAGAAAGCTCGCAGCTCTTATTGGCACAAAAATATTTCACAAAATGTGCGACTATAATGCCCAAGTGTTATCACAGCATTGGTTATTGTAATGGTGTAAATGGTCATGAATGCAAACACAGGTGTAGGACATTCACATTCACAGGACAACAGACTTCAGGACGGTGCAGTGAGATTTGAGGAGCACGACTATATGAGAACACCGAGAACAGGCGCTACAGAGGACATCGTACAGAAGGTTGTTGCTGGCTGAAGGCAGCTGCAAGTTATTCAAAGTTCATTTGCAAACACTTTTCTTAGCATCACCACTTATGTACTACAAAACAAAATCTCTTGAAATTTGTTTTCTTCACATGATTACAATCACAGCTCCACAGACTAATAAAGGCACTTTTTTGCTTTTAATCTTCAGATGAGAAATGTTGGCAGTGATCTCCGCTGCATTAAAGGTTCCACCTGTCTGACTGAGAAGAGAAAACCTGATAGTTTGGTGGACAGTCTTCTGTTCAGAAAGTCCCGCTGATTCCGCTAGAAACACCAAATGATGCACCGTGGCAGATGAGCTGCTTTTCACAAAGCTCTTGCAGCAATACGCCGGTATCCTGCACATGTGTGGACGTTTGGCAACTGTCTCGGTGGTCAGAAGTCATATTCTGCTGCACACTGCTGGAGGTACCATTCATACAATTTCCCCTGCGGAGTAAATACAACTGTATGACATTCTCATTTCTGACATTTCAAATCTGACAACAGAAAATGTTAATTTAAACATTTAAAAGTTTCACGAAGTCCGACCTCATTGCTGATACTGGTTATGCTCAGCTTATTTTAATTTTTTTTTGGAAATAGCCATTCAATGTATTTACATGATAATGGCCTCTCTATACAGTAATTTTAATTGCTAATGAGCTATTGAACCTTCCTATGCCCGAGGGATACACAGGAAATGATGCAGGATGTAATCCAGCGTCACTCTTTGTGATGTTTAAAAATGTATATCAACTGACATACTACCACCATATAAAGTCATTGTGGCAAAGTGTTAGCAGTTAGCAGTAAAGTGGGCTATAAACCCAAAACAATAAACTGAAAGATGCTAAAAAGCAAACTTAGCTTTTTCACTGTTCTGGATTACACACATTGTATTACTGCAGCTCTAACTGTTGTAGTAGACATGGCGTAATGGCAAAAAGCAGAACTCTAACCTTCTTAGTTTTGACGACATCCTGGACATAATCACTGTACTCTGTCATTGCCTTCTTCTCCTTCTTCGTCAGAGTGTTATTCCCTCGGCTGAAAATAAAGAACATCATGGCGATGTTCACTCAGAAATTCAATAATCACTTCCTCTGTGTGTGTGTGTGTGTGTGTGTGTGTTTGATGTAAAGTAAAACCCACACCCTCCTTGACAAAACAGAAACTACTTTATTGAGACATTTTGCAGAGGGTTAAGGTTATTCATGTTAAGGTTATTTAATTTGGAGTAACCTGGCTCCCATATGGACCAAATGGGCATGTATGTGAAATTTACAATTAAATATCGACAAATCTGCCAGTTATTTTCTCGATTAATCATTTGTTCTACAAAAAAATGTGATAATAGTGAACAAAGTCCATCAGAACTTACTAAACCCCAAAATGACGTCTTTGAATGACCCACAGAAAGTCTTCACTCGAATATCAAAATAGTTGCAAATTAATTTTCTGTCGATTAACAACTGATTAACCAATTACTTGCTTCAGCTCTACGTGTGTATATTATTGTACTGTACAGTCGTAACACTTACCCTGCAAAATGCTTTGCTAGGAAAAGCAGGAGGTAGCAAAAAGCTCCAAAAGTGATGACAAACACGACTTGTCCGTCTTCTGGTATCCAGTCCCATAAATACATTACTATTCCCTGTGAGACATATGTTGAATAAACACTCAGAAAACCAAGTGCACTTCAAGAAAAATGAGCAATTGAAAAATATGGAATAAAATTATATTTTACTGCAATGTTATTTGTGATTTGTACAAATATCCCCCTGCGTGACTCTCAGGACTTACTGTGAAGATGGAGACAGTCCGAGCCGGCCCTTCCCCCAACAGCTCGTCCAGCTGCTCTTTGGAGAAGGTGTTCACAATGAAACTGAGGATGAAGAGGGTAGGAAGGACAACACCCAGAGCCCCACACAAGAACGAGTGAAGGCGGATGCTTTTGTTGTGAGTCACATCAGCCCTGCATGCACACAGAAGAAATCTGGTGTTAATATCACGTTTTAATATCTGGTGACTCTTATCTCGTCTGTATAGACGTGATATGGTTTATTTGCTCAAATATGCCACCTTCATTTTGCATCAGGGGTAAATTAGCAATAATTCGAACGCAGTAACATATGCTCAGTTGGAGGTTGAAACGACAAACCTGTCCTGCTTTAGTCGGCTGCTGATGGTGGAACAAATAAGGTCGCAGTCTTTCTCCAGCTGATCCAAAGTCTTCTGAACAGCCTGGTTGATGGTCTTCTCGATGGTCTGACACACCTGATCGATCTGGTTCACACACCGGCTCGGCTAAACAAGACAAAGCCAAAGTGATTCAATTTGGGCATAACTGCACCAACATGCATCTCAAAGAGGAAAGATCTGGCAACCTCTGCAGCAAATTGTGAGTGTGTTTTGACTGACAGCCATGTGCACTTAGCAGGAAGTGAAGCTGCACTTGCTCAGCGAAAATAAACGGGAGGTCAGGAGGGATGCACAAATCTACCGTGCGGAGTGGAGCATTGTGGTTGTAGATCACAAGATGATGCAGAAATAACTCAGGAGTGGGGCTGCCATTGCCAAAGGTGGCTGATCAAAGGCCATGGTTTACAACCCCCCTGCCCCCCAAAGAGTGGATAACTCTCTCAGTCATCATATTGCAAAAGTGAATCATCCTGTTCCAGCAATCAGGAAACCTGGAGAGGACAGCTTACATTCAAGGATAATCAATGGCTGTCCAAACTCAATGATAGCAGAGAGCTTGGGGGTTGGGGGGGGGTCATTCAGGTGAGTATCAGATGGTTATTTTTGTCAATTGAAGATTAAAACTAAAAGCATGCAGATTTTTATATAAATATCATTAAAAACATAAATCATTTAAAAAAAACTACATCCTGGCTACCACGGGAACACATAGAATGCAAACAGTCCTACCTTCTGTGGGTTGGGGATGTATATTGTAGGCATCTCAAAACCACATTTGTTGAGACCTGGACGGCGACACAGCTCCTGGACTATCTGCATCATCACCCTCTGCAGAAACAAGCAAATAGAAGTATTTTTCTAGGTTTAATTTTACTTTTCTGGGATCAAATCAATCAAATACATTTTTTTTAAAGAAATTCACACCTTATATGAACTCACCTGTCTGTCCGTTTCCTTCCCGGCTTCATCTGCCTTGCTGAGGTAGAACATCAGCTTGTCTCCACATTTCTCACTCAGATTCTCCACAATGTTGAGCGTTCGTTTGCAGAGTGCCTGGCCCATCGGGTCGAAGAACACAAATACCAGGTCGGCCTGTTCTCCTGTGGCAAAAAACAACAACAACCAAACCATTAGAGAAACACAACGGCTTTAGAGTAGGTAGTAAAAAAAGTACAGTTGCAAAGACATACCCAACCAGGTGATGGCGCTGTTCACATTAAAAGGGTAGACCATGTCCCCGTCCACCAGACCCGGTGTGTCCACAAATGTCACCAGACTGAACTTCTTCTGCTTGGAGGTGGAAATCTCAGCAGACAGATAGTCCATAACACCTGGAAAACACAACCACTGTGTGTGCACAGGCTCTTCCTTCAGGATAAATTCATAATAACAAAGATGATGAATAAAAAGTTGAGCCACTGCAGGAAGCTGTCACCTCTAATGACTGAATTAGTTTGTGCTACTGGAAGCCGCAGTGCGGTCAATACTTGGAAACCTGAGGGAGCCCAGTGACTTTAACGATCAAGAACATGCAAAACTTCTTGTGCTGGCAGGCCTGCATTTGCAAGAAGTGTGCATTTGTAAGTGAATTGCAAACATGCACAGGATGAGGTTACAGATATGCAGGTTAGCTGTACATGCATTAATACACTCTGGTTAAACAGCGGCCACACCCTCACAGACAAAACCTCAATTTTAACACATGAAAACATTTGTTGGGGTCTCAGCATTTCTCACTGTCCCCTCTGCGAAGCGGTCGGTTGTCATGGTTACACACAACAGCTCTTCAACTGGCAGCTTTAGCATGGGGCGTGGGACATAAAGCTAGCCAGTGAAGAACGACTGTGAGGCAACGCACTGTGAGGTTATGATACTCCACCACAACCACCACACATTTGCCCGAGTCTCCCTCAAACGCCGACCCTGAGCACCACAACAACTATTGACAAAATAAACCCCACCCACACCCACCAGCCCATCCTCCTTCTACACACACACACACGCACAGGCCTGGGGTGACACTGAGGCTGTTTCATAGGAAGAAGCAGGTGTTAACAGCCAGCACAAATCGCATCCTTGTGCTGCAGCGATCAGAGACGCTGCTGCTGTGGCACATTAGCATTCCTTTATGTTTCTCTACATCAGCATGGCCACAAAATCAATTCATCTGCCTTCTATCGCACATCTTAGAATTCCCACAGTCTTGCAATGCTGAGCCATCCCTGTCAACGCAAAAAGGTGACAGGATGACTGTTCTCTCTCGTAGGAAAAACATTATATAGGTGCAGATATTATCAAGTAGCTTCAAGTTGGATTTCTAAAAGGCTGCTGGTCTATACTTCACTTAGTCAGGATTGTTTAAAGCATACACATGCATCTAAAATGTATATCTAAAAAGACAAAAATAGCAATTATGCAAGTACATCTTAAAATAAGTGAATCAAACAGCCTTGATACAGACACATTCATCCACTGTCGAAGAAAGTCCCCCGAGTCTCCTGAAAGGTGAAAAGGAAAGGAGAGCGATACTCGCCGATGGGTGCTAAGTTCCTCAAGTGACTGTAACTGAGACGGCTACACTGGAGATCCTGCGCACGAGGAAAAGGGCAAAGGCTGCAATAACGCTGCATCGACCAAGACTAAAAAAGAACTTGTTCGACTACATAGGTCAAACCAGACGCAGTGCAAATACATCTAAAGACAGAAACACAGCCAAAAATCTTTGCTGTGTAACGAGGAGTCATTTGACCTGTGACAAGAACAGTCATGTAGTCTAAACCCCTGACGACAAGTCGATAAGACAATGGCAAAACGACAGAGTCAAACATCCTTTATGTAAGTCTAGTACAATATTAAAAAGTATCTCCAAGCATATCCCAAAGGAGACCAAACTGCATAATCAGCAGCTTCTCCCACATAAGGATATATGGTGCCGTTCTGATGAGTCATCCTCAGCCGCTGTGACAGGTAAACAAATGCCTGATATAGTGCATTTCCAGAGGAGGCGTTGAAGTTCAAATAAAAAGCCTGCTTGTATTCCAGCAGCAGACCGTTGGTGCTCTGCAGGCCTGCCGAGTGGAGCTGTTGCTGCTGGAGTGAGTCCGGGCTGTGCCATCTCTAATGGCTGTGACATTTCTCAGCAGCTCCTCCTGACTCCACTGCACTGCTGTCGACGGGGCGTGTGACTCACGCGCCATACCGTGAGCGCTCCAGTCCGCACCCAGTGAACCCTCACTATCAACACACACACATACATTACTGCCCCCTCCACGCTGATGCTCCCTACTCAGACCGCAGGCACACCCAGACTTTCTGCACGACCACCTCAACATCCAGAGGCTTCAGACTGCTGCCGACGCACAGAGAGAGAGACCAGCTGTGTTAAAAACAATGTGCCACTAATTACATCTCTTTCGTCTATGTGAGAGTAAACAAAGGGTACAAATGTAGTGAGAGGGGGAACAGGAGTCTGGTCTGATTTATAGAGCAAACTTGATACGTCAAAGCCTGTGTGAAGCACCTCGACTGGACCTCAAATCACAAAACACAATCCTGACCTGACCGGAAACATATAAATAACTCATGGTTACACGTCATGAGTAACACAGGATCAAACCTGGATCAAATCCAGTCCATGCTGTGGATGAAATATCGTTTTAAATTCAGATTGATTTATCTAAGAAATTTAAAAAAAGCAACACTCTCAACTTTTGAACTTGATCTGACTCTGTAACATTCACTTAGATTAACTTTGACAGTTTCCAGCAGGAAATATTCATGGGCCACACAGGAGAGCACCATCTTCAACCTCAAAGGAGCCCGTTTCTGTGTGCAGCTCATAATTACATTCATCTCCTGTTCTTCCTAATGCTGCTTCTCCCTGCTGTTTCAATACATTTGAACACTAAATCCTCTTATGTTTTTCATCCTAATGGCAGCAAAGGGGGACAAATGAATAAAAACCACAATCGTATGCATTTCTCCATTGCATTAATTAGAATTTTTAGGCATTACGGTCAAAGTTAATGAGCATTGTGCACTAAGACTGCAGTGCTGATCTTGTCAGCGCATAAAAGGAGGAGATATTTCATGCTACTTTCAGAATCAAAGGCAGGGAGATGCAAAGCCACTAGATTTAAGTGACTATACTCAAAAGGAAAACATGAAACACATACTAAACTGTTCTATTATGTGAGATATTTAGAAATGTTTCTGTTGTGTGACGCAGCACAATAGAAACAGTGCAAAATCTGCATGCAGACACTAAATCTACACATAATGAATAATTTAGGTAAATAAAATTGGATTTCAGTGACGAATAAGTACAGTAGAGTGGCATGGCGTTTCTCTTAGGAGCAATATTATATTTTCAGTACAACCATGGCAAATCCTTTAAACAGTACATGTTTTCAGAAAGCCGTTAAGAGATGGCTTACCTTTGAACTCAAGGAGTGGTCGAAAGTGAGGGTAGAGATGTAGCGTTGCATTGCCCTGTGAAAGAGTTAAAAAGACACGTGAGAAATAACCTGAAGAGGCAAATATTAACCTGCAGTTTGCTACGACAGAGTCCTCTCTCTTCTCGGCACTTCGCACTCAAGTCTTACACCAGCTGCTGTGCTGCAGCTCAGTACGCTCGCTTTAAGCTTTTCCCGTACACAGGAGATAATCCTTCCACTCTGCAGTCCCGCACTGCAAATATATTATTCATCTTCATCACCTTCACCACAGCAGGATATGAAGAGCGAGGCAGAGGAAAAGGCTGAGAGAAGACTGAGAGACAAGTGTCTCCTGAGCATGTTTATATGCTGTAGGATGTCTCTGTGTGTGTGTGTGTGTGTGTGTGTGTGTGTGTGTGTTTCTATACAACAAAGCCCCTCATTGGAGCAACACATACAGAATGAGAAATCACCACGGACTGTGCGAGTGCCCTCCATACAAGCTGACATAGAATGTAGCCATCAACCTTTATGAATGGCTGCAGCTTCAGTTCCAGTTACTGAAGTTAGAAATTCCCAAATCCCTCATCCACAAAACTGAGAAGTACCGTCTGAATATGAAATACTTGTATTAACAAACACCGCTAAGATGAGGAGATAAATTATAAAAGCATTCAAATGAAGCATGCAACACAAAGCTGGAAGTAAGAGGTAGTGCTCTTTGCAAGCATTAACTGGTACTTCTGTTAAAGGGTTTTTATACATGTTGATACACAAAGTATTTTTGTGTCAGTGATGGAAACGGTGCCGTTCTTACCGTCAGTGATTCTCTTTTGCGACCACTTGTGATGAACGTGAACCCCTGCGTTTCAATGGCAACACCCGCTTTCTGTATGTGCTCCTCAACATACCTGAAATGACAGCAATGCATCGGAGGGTCTAATGCAACAACAGACCTTATTCCTAATAGGGCAGCAACTGACAGTTGTCATCGGTTTTCTGTCGATTCATTTAGCAACTAATCATTAATAGTTTAGTTTTAAATGTCAAAGAATTTTGAAAATTACCGGACATGATTCCAAAACCCAAAGATATTTACTTTACTATCATATAAAGCAGCCACAGATCCTCACATTTGAGAGTGTTTAGCATCTTTCCTTGATAAATGACTACAGCAATTCATCCAATTGTCGTCAAATATTTTTATTACCACTACTACTATAATTATTCTAGTCTATCAACAAATCATTGATTGCTGAATCATTTCAGACTGTGTAAAAGGCCAGTTTATACATTTGAGGACTGATTGAAGGTGGGGTGTGAGCCTGTGATCACATCTGAATTAACACCTCAGGAGGCTCAACAATAAACTACACACACTGTCAACCAGGAAAAACCAATTTAAAAAGTACAGACAGCCGGATAAATCAGCCTCGTATACTCTCCGTCCTCTCAAATCCAACAGTTCTCTGTATTAATAATAAATGTGAGAACTATTAAGATTAACATCTGTAACATTTGCATAAAATGAGAGTATAACAGACTGCTTTAAGGTATGCAAATTATACAGATTAGATTAAATCAACTTTATTGTCATTGCGCAACGTGCAAGTACTGAGACAGCAAAATGCAGTTAATGCAGATGTTAATCTTGATAGTGAAACCTAGTGCTTCCTCTCAGAGAGAATCCCAATTATTTCCCCAACCAGCTCCAAAAAGTGCTGCAATTCGAAAACAGCTACAGATTAAACCAATTTAACAGCAGCTAACAGCAACCAGTACAGAGAGTCAAATTTATTTAATATTTAATTTTCTGTTTACTCTCACCCTTTAACACATCAACATCTTCATGCTAAAAGCGCCTACAGCCCCAGGGTCGGTCCCTCCCTCCACTCTAAATTATGTGAGGTCGGTGACTGATAGCATGATTGACAGCTGTGCTCCTTGTGAAATGGTTCGAAAACACATTCCTGAAGTAGCTGAGGGTAACATTTCAACTGCAGATTTTTTCAAGCCCTCAAACGCAACACCAGAGTTGTGCAATATGAAACAATTTCCTACCAAAAGTCGAGCCAAAGCAATTAGTCAATTAATCAATTAGATGAAAGTCATGATTGTTTCAGTTTGATGCTTCCATCCTCTCAAAAGTGAACATTTGCTTATTTTCTTTGTCATGAATGGAATCACCATTCATCCAACAAAAAAAAGCACTTTTGAGGATGTCCCCTTTGGGCCATTTATACTATCTGTGACATTTTATAGACAAAATGATTATCTGATAAAGAAATGAATTGATGCAACTACAAGACCATAGAAATCTGTCAGAGATGTTGCTGTGACGTTTATAACGGGGTAGTGGTCCCTTTCCCAACATTTCTTGGGTTGCTATCAATTAGCAATCAAATAGACAGTTTGGTGGAAATAATGGATTTACAGGACGTTAAGATTAATGTGATGATTAGTCAAGAATTTAATTTGTTGTATTTGCCAAAAATAGACATTTCCATTTGGTTATTTGATGTACAAATGGGTATCTACAATCTCTAATGATTTATGGAGACATCAAATTACAAATAATGTGATTTTATCAGTATTGCCTTCCCCTGAAGGCTCATGTTTCACCAACATTAGCTCAAAAGAGTAAAAACAGAATTAAAATCAGGAAGTCATTATCAGTATTTTCACCCATTTTTATTTTTTATAGGTCATGTGTGAAGATGAGACTTCTGTGTGATGGACAGGCAGCCTGCCCAGCTGACTGGCACCGTAGTTCCCGCTATCAAGAAGGTGCCTTACCAGTTAATGAAGGAGCTCTTCCCTGCTGAGTGGTTACCCATTATCATCACTATGATCTTTTTTCTGGGAGGCAGCAGCCGGACTCCAAGGCTGCTGGCAATCTTCACCAGGCCTGAAAACACACACACACACACACAGTAAGCGGGGCATGCAGCAATTAAAGTGGCATCATCCCAATGTAATGCTTACAATCAGTGGTGAAATCATATTCAGTCATTTTAAAACCCGAGTAAAAACAACTAAATAGTAGGCCTACCAATGCATGGTGAAAACGAGTAATGGTAAAATATATTTCAACCCTCCAATAAGGTTTAGTCTCAGATGTGGCTCCCAAAAAATATTAATAGTGAACTGATTTTCCATTACAACAATCTTTTTGTCTAATTTAAAAAGTGAAAGAGTGACACTTGCCCTTCTTTATAACCACTACTGAGGTCAGCAGGTCAGACTGTGTTTGTACTGGGCATCTTGCAGGTGTGTGAACAGAGTGAACCCTTTGAAAAGAGCGCATTACTCTCAGTGGTAACCTCTTTCTATAAATAAAGGTTCAAGACATTCTACATGGGAGGAAGCTAAGAAAAAATCATCAATTCAAATCATTTCCGAGGAGGTTTCTATGAAAGATTGAGGTAATCTGGTAACATTTACAGGGAAACTGAGACTGTGTTCAATGAGTAAATTTCAACTTCATTAATTCCACTTAGTTGCTCACGTAACCTTGAGAGTCTTGTGGTCAGGACAGAGAAGGTTAGCTGAACATGCAGGAATGTCAGATGAGCATAAAATTCCAATATTTGTGAGGAATAAAGTTTCTAATAATAAAAAAGAATCACGAAAAGAATTTACATCGGCTTAAAACAAGATTTTCTATCAAACTAAACCGATCGATTAGTTGATCAACATAAAAACATAATTGGAAACTATTTTGATGATACATTAATCATTTGAATCATCCTTTAAGCAAAGATTGCTGGTTCCAGCCTCTCAAATGGGAGAGTTTGCTGCTTTCCTCTGTCATGTATCATTTCTGTACGTTAACTATTACACTGTAGTAACTCAGACAGGACACAAAGTCTGCACACACACACACACACACGCAGTGAAGTATAATATCCACTATGATCCTCACGTTTAAACCAAACCCCCCGTGCAGAGCCGGTTTATTGTTGCAGGAGTGTAACTGAAACAGGCGCTGCGCTGCGGGGCTGCAGAGGAGCCGCCCAGTGTTCAATGTCATGTGTTTGACACTGACAGCCAGCTGCTGCAGCTGCTGCACCACCACCTCCTCCACCTCCTCCACCTCCACCGACTTCACATATCAGCGCAGCGTTCAAGTTGACTCCACTACAAACTTCAGACTGACGGCGACCAACCCACCAAGTTACACAACAACCCGCTTCTGCTCTCCGCTCCTAACTCAGCTGACTCTGCGTTTGTTCCAGGTTGTTATTGATTATTTACCGTTTTCGCTGTCGACATACAGACTGTGGCTTTCTTTCAGTATCCTCTCACTCGGTGTTGTGATCGCAGACTCCAGCGGGTTCGCCACAGACCGGGGCTTTCTGCCCGACATCATGACCACCTGCCACCAGCCGCCTCTCTGCTGTTTACTAAAACCGCCAGGGGAAGACTTTCAGTGTTGCACAAAGCCCTATCCTGTGCGGATGACGCGCCCCCCTGCGGTCAAACACTAGCAGGACGCACCAAGGCCAGGACTCACCATGAACAGGCGACCTGTCTATGGATGCAATATTACTGTCTTTCATCAGGGGCAGGCTCTTTCGGTTTGAGAGCATACTTTATTAATTTCATGTTCAGATTTTGTAATTGTTTCTCTCAAAACCCTGCTCTCGCACACAAACAGCACCTGCCTGAGCTTGGATTGGCTCTGCTTCTGCCCAAAATGGATGCTTCAAAATGGACCCCCTCCTGTCCTTAAGGAGCTTCTTCTTCTTCTTCTTCTTCTTCTCCCCCTTCCTTAGGGGTGATGGAGAATGAGAGGGTGGGTGACCTGGCAAAGCAGGTCTTTAAAGAAGGGAACTGTAGAAATGCAAATTAGTATCAGTAAAGCAGAAGTCAAATGTATAATTTGGGAGGAAAAAACATGTAACTGTGGCAAAATAGGTGGAACATATGGGGGGGGTAGGGGCAGCTGTGGCTCAGGGGGTAGTGCATCCTGTCCACATGTCAAAGTGTCCCTGGGCAAGACACTGAACCCCAAGTTGCCCCCGGTGGAGGCCAGCATGGCAACTGTGTCCCCATCGGTGTGTGAATGTGTGTGTGAGTGGGTGAATTTGACTACTGTTAAAGCTGAGATTGCTGTTACAGCACTTTGGGTACCATTTCAATGGTTGAAAAGCGCTATATAAGTAAGAGTCCATTTACCAGTTAGTGGACATAGGAGAGAGGAAATTGTATTGATAAGGTTTAGGTTTGGGCCACAGTGCGCTAAATAAAACGCTGAAATTGATAGGGAAACACCAAACACCAAACAGGATTTTGTGAGGGATGTCAGGAAGAGGAGTCAGTAGAGTATGTAGTTATGAGCTGTAGGCTGTATGAGACACACAGAGACAGGATGAGTTGAGGGAGTGGGGGCATATACAGTAGATATTAAATCTATTTTCTGTTCCGCTCTCCGGAGCAGAAGGTGGCGGTAATGCACCAATAAGCTGGATGCCAACCGCTTTAAAACTAGAAGAAGAAGACTGCCTTAGCCAAGTCTGTTTTACATGCATATTCTCTCTTTTTATATATATTCCTATAAATGTATTAAACTGTGTCAGCCAGTTTTTGTTGATATAACTCCTTCTTTTATTTATTAGCTCAATTTATTTATTTATTTATAAAATAATGATAAAGGGTGACAGTCTTCACAAAACCTATATACAACACATATGTAGAGCCCATTGTGGTGTGGCTCAGAGGGTTTTCTCCAGTTCCTCCAGCAGAGGGCCTGCAGGATTTACAGAAATCCAGTGATGCTCTGTGATGGAGGAGAGGGGGGTGCTTCTCTTCCTGTTCATCCCCCCATCTGTATCCGGAGCTGGTGGTCGTGCAGATACCTGAAGATACAGACAGTCTTTCTCATAGGGTTTTCAGTTATTTTCCTCAACTCTGTGTTTTTGTCACTCGATCTCTGTCTCTCTCTGTTTTTCCCAGTCTGAGTCGCCTTCTCCTCTTTACGGGCACGCTCCCCACGACTGAGAGGTCCATCAAATCATATCCAAACTAATATGGGGCCTACAGCTCATTTTTGATCCCTAGAAGAATTGAAATAATACCACTTTGAAAGTAATGAATTACAAAAGTTAAGTCGCCCAATGTTAGCTGGGATTGGCTCCAGCACCCCCCCGCAACCCTTTGGGATAAGCAGTATGGATAATGAATGAATGAATGAATGATTTACAAAAGTATTATGCGCAAAATGTACTTGAAGCATCAAAAGTAGTAGCCAACCTTGTTATGCAGCTGAGTAGCCTCTATCTGAGAACTTATATTATTATTATCATTATTGATGCATTAACATTAACATTAGCATTTTAATGTTGTAGATGATCATAGTGGAGATAATTGTAACTATATTACATACTTTTGGGGTAGTTTAACATACTGTATAACAAAATAAAATATATTCCAATCTAGAATCTTTTTTATTAGAGTAACTAGTGACTATAGCCTTAAAATAAATGTAGTGCCAAGAATTCAACACCCAAACAACAAAACAGCTTCTTTAAAATCTAAATTCTCTTTTTCATTTTTCATTTGATCTGTTTACTTCTGTGGTTCTCACTTTTACCTTTACATTCAGCTGTTAAAAAATACATCACCTTATCTTATATATTCTTTTATTTTGAAATGTTTAATTGATTTGTTTGACACTTTGTTTTTCTTTTAATTTATTAACGTGTCAAATGCTTCTGCATAAGACATCCAGGTCTCCTGAAATGTCTTCACTCACGAGTCAACCAGCTTCCTGATTTCCATCACAATCAACACACACTGTCTGCCACTGTATAGGCTACATTAATAACATGCATTCATCCTCTTTTCAGGAGGATTTTCACTTTAAGGCTCAAATGGCTAAATGGTGGCACAAGCAAATTCTCAGAGGCTGTTGCAGGATTAAAAGATTTCTGGCCGGTACAGTAGTCGAGTCTTTGAGTTATGTGTGTAGAACAACATGACCTCAAGACGCCTCACAGTGCGCATGGACTGATGATGGCAGCAATCCAGAGCAACTGGTGTTGAAATTCGCTTTGTCAAGGATTGTCTGACACATATACATTTAGACAGAATAAGACAAGAGAGAGCTTGAATGGCTAGCGCCTCTCTATCTAGTCAGCAAGAGCATTCTGCCAGGTCAGATAGATTAATTGTGACTATCGCAAGGTAAACAATAGCAAGGTCGTGAATGAAGACTGAGCAGCTCAAAGTGTGTGTGTTAGCTGAGCCAGTTGCTAGCTGCAGGTTAATAGGTCATATCTGGGAGGAAGGCCTCCTTATGGGGACGGTCATAGATGGTACAAATACTCCTTGCTGGGGAGATAACATCAGAGAACTGGTTGGCATTGCTGTGTGTTATACTGTCAATGTAGATCGATTCTCTTCTTGTACAAGCTTCAGTAAATACTTCTGCTTTGAAATCACCTGGGTCTCTGACTTTCTTCAGGACTATCACATCACCTGAGATTTTCCATCACACACTTGTGTTCAGAAGTTAGTTGTTCTATCAGAGACCTGAAGTTTTACAACCCATGTCATTGCCATTGATGTGATTGACTAATGTTAGAGAAGGCCAGAAACAGAAAAATGCATTCATGCATTATAGAGTTACAAATCAATTTTGATTTCTTCAATAAATTTGAGTTGGAAACATTGAAAACAGGATATTAATATGTTCATACACACATTTTTAAATGTGATAATGAACTTGTATTTCCTTGTAGATCCTCTTCCAGTAATTACAATATATTTAACAAAGCATTCCTTTATGCTACTGAAAACACTATTTCTAGGCAGTTTCTTAGTGTACGCTACAGTGCTCAGCTGATAAGAAGCTTTTCTGGCACACGAATGAAGAACATTGGGATCATATCTGGGTTATCAAGAGGTTGGTGTTTTTTAAAACATTTTCAAAGGCTGTGAGTATAAAAATAGACTATAAAGGCACATCATGTAAAGTGTCCCATTTTTGTTCATTTAGACAAAGGGTCAATATTATTCTTGTATTTGGATCATCAACCCCTCCCCTACCCAAGGGTAAGCCTCAGCTCCATGCAGGCATGTGCTTTAAGGGGTTAATGAGCTGAGATCATATGCTGCACCTTCTAGTCAGATGCCTCAAGCTTCGACTGAAGTGGAACACCCATTATGAATACTTAATTCAAACACAATGTTTGTATAAAGCATTATAATGGACAGAGCAGATGGCAAAATTTACTTCAGTGAGGGCTCTGTGCAATTAAAGAAAGAGGTAAGTTAAAACCAACTCTCTGTTATCATTTTACAAACCATTTAACACCCATGAAGGCTGTAATGGAAATGCGTTATTCTGTTCTGATCTTTTTAGCCGGATTCCTGTGAATATGTTTATCCACACATCCAGAGTAATCATTTTATTATTACTGGGAGGTAGACTTGCCTGGAAAGCAGGAGTGTTGCTTTTAATTATTACTGTTATATTTATTGGACGATGATTCCTTCACTCAAATTAAGTCAGTGCACAAGAGAAATGTAAATGTCATGACATGTAATCAAATGTAGTCTGAAATGCATGTGGAAGGTAACACTTCCTAATGAAGCTCTCTCTATAAAGGTACTACTAATGGTTTGTTAATGGTCAATAAATCGTTTTAATAACCACTTTCATGTATTATAAGGCCATGAAAAGCACAATTGGGTGATTGTGAAAATAAAACTGGTTTCTCACCTTCTAATAATGTATCAGGTGTTCTGTTAATAAGCTTTTAATAAATATATATTTTTGCCCAGATATTATGCTAACGTTTCCATTGGAGGAAAAAAATACAAATGCACAACCTGGCAACCCAAAACGTGTTCTTATAAATCCCCCATAAGGAATTTATAAAGCAGTAGTAAATGACTCATTAATAATAAAACAATTAATTACAACATAGATTAACAGACATGTAACCAATTGTTGTGCACTCCATGACCTTTGACCATTTTCCCATCACTTCATTCATCTCTTATCCTTCTTTAATTGAGAATTCAGACTGTAGCTGCTGCAGATGTTCACAACACTTCACTGACTGCTCTTCTAAAGTTTGACACATAGGGGGAGTCAACATGTTTATATAGGCATATTTAGTTATGCCTCTTTAGGGCTGTTTGGAAAGAATGTTACTGTCTTACACTGAATTAACCTGCATTCAAAATGTTTCAATTTATTTTATGTTTATATTTGCTGGAAAATAGCCTACAGTCAGTTTTTCCACAACTCCTCCGGCCTTGGAGAAATAAAAAGCATCTGAATCCCGCATTTTCACGCAGATGATGCTGTGAAATCTTGATAAACATGGAATTAATCCGATTCATCCTCCCGTCAGATTCAAGTTTCATTTACATGAAGAAAACTCTGCACGCAAACGACAAACGATATTGAAAAATCCTTTGAGTGCAAAAATGCCACAAGCGTTTGAATATCAGCCTCTGATTATAAAAGAAACCAAAGATACAACGCGGACAAAGGTATGTGGATTATAATGAAATGTGAGTTTTAAACAAAAACTGGATCTGGGATACAGCTTTCTTATAGTAAATATGTGCTTGTGTTTCTGTTGTGTATCTGTTTTATTGCAGCTTCCAAACAGATTCCTTGTGCTGGCCGCCTGTGCTGCGTGTATAGGGGGAACCTTTCAGTATGGCTATAACATATCTGTCATCAATGCACCCACAGTGGTAAAAACACTGTCTGTCATTGCCCAGTATTTAGTCTCATTAATAGCAGTTATAATAATGATGCTAGAAGATGCTCTACAACATAATATTATACAACGCAACAGTATTCATGCACAGTGTGTGTGCATTTTTGTACAAACCTAATGAACTATCAGTAGTTACTGGATATAAATCGCATTTTTCCATCACTCATATTCAGGCTACATATCCACTGCGTATTGCACAAATATGTTCTTTTAAATATTTCAGATTAGTCATTTTTATTTCCCCTGTTGAATGTGTATGTTGTGTTTTCCTTCTTTATCCTCCAGGATGTGCAAAATTTCATCAACCAAACCTGGAGGGAGCGTTACCAGACCAGCATATCAGAAGATGTTCTCACCCTGCTTTGGTCCACAATCGTGTCTATGTTCGCCGTAGGAGGACTTATAGGAGCAACAATCGGTGGGACGCTGTCTGTGAAGCTGGGAAGGTATGGACAAGCAAAAAAACATATTTTGACATTCTGTACTTCAGTTATAAAGTTGTAATGTAATGTTGCTTTAACAGGAAAGGGACACTGTTGACCAATAATATATTTGCATTAATGGCTGCTGTGCTGATGGGTCTGAGTTACCCTACAGGATTTTTTGAATTACTCATCATTGGACGCTTTTTCACTGGAATAAATGCAGGCAAGTTATTTTGAAATACATTTCAAGACTGTATTCCTACATCCCAGTGAAACCCGTCTTGATATTAAATGTCAAATCAGCTTGATAAATATGTCACACCTCTGAAATGTGGCTTTTAACATGTTTGATTTTCATAGGGATTGGCTTTTGTGTTCAACCTCTGTATCTGGGGGAAATAGCTCCAACTGCATTTCGTGGTGCCATGGGAATGGGAACTTCTGTTTTCATCACTGCTGGGATCTTGGCTGGACAAGTGATTGGCCTCAAGTAAACGCTGGACATGTTTGATTTTAAACACCACACGAGATATTGACATTTCCTCAGAGACTGTGCTTGCAAGACTGAATTGGTCTATTATGATTTTTATCCGACATCTCTGTGTGTGATTTCACAGAGAGCTTCTGGGCAGAGAGGAGTACTGGCACATCCTGCTGTCCACCACATGTATCCCGGCGTTCCTGCAGCTCCTGATCCTGCCCTGGTTCCCAGAGAGCCCGCGCTACCTGCTCATTGACAGAGGAGATGCTGAGGGCTGTCAGAAAGGTAAACTGCACAAAGCTAGTGTGATTGGATCTTTGGTCTGCAAAGATTGATTTAGTGCACATGACAGCGTGGTTTAAA
The DNA here is from genome assembly GCA_036023855.1 of Gadopsis marmoratus. Taxonomy (NCBI): domain Eukaryota; kingdom Metazoa; phylum Chordata; class Actinopteri; order Centrarchiformes; family Percichthyidae; genus Gadopsis; species Gadopsis marmoratus. The sequence goes on along the minus strand of JAVQJF010078176.1, from coordinate 65,831 downwards.
ATGTCAAGAAGTCGATTTATCTGGACATCACCAGAAGATAAGAGACATTTGTCTTCATGGCAGTGAGTTCGAGCATGTGATCACACGCTTGCAACACTCTTGCAATGATGTGATAAGAAACTGATTTGACGCAGGAAACCTTTTGACAGGGTCCTCAAAAACAGCCTGGTCGAATTGGAAAGAATGGTGCATGTGGACAAAACTATAATTACCACGTGTGTCATGCGCTTTTCTGTCTGCAGCCCTGAAGCAGCTGCACGGTGCTGGCTGTGATGGTGAATGGGAGGATATAGAGAAGGAGAAGAATAATTTAGTAGGTTTCCAGGCCAAGAAACCCTGGGAGCTCTTCACTGATCGTAATGTCCGCAGGCAGCTTCTCACCATCTTGTTGCTCAACACTGCACAACAGCTGAACGGCATCAATGCTGTATGTACAGGATGACATACCTGTTGTCTTCCAGTAGTCTCTGTCCAGCTGCCTCTCACAGGGTTGAATGTTTGGAAAGAAAAACTAAAAAAAACTAAATCTAAGATGTTCTTTGTATCTGTAATTGAGTTTTCTTGTCTGTATTTCCTGTAGATTTACTTTTACGCAGATTACTTGTTCAAACAATCTGGTATTCCCACTGATAAAATACCATATGTGACCGTTGGCACTGGTGCCTGTGAATGCATCACAGCTTTAACGTGTGTAAGTATGAGTTTTACATTTACATTTTATGTACATTACTTCGGTGAGCCTAACTTACAAGTCTGATGTTCCTGAATGCTATGGAAAAAAAATAATTACGGAGTAATAAGTGCACAACAACAACAAAACAGTCAATACCTTTCTAATAATAGCATTTTGAGTAAAGTTTGGAAAGTTAGAGCACTACTGAAATAAGTAAAACAAAAGGGAGAATGACTTTATTGTCTACCACAGTGAAAAATAAAAACAGCACAAGAGCATATTACATAATAAATGTGGTAAAAGGAAATAAATACCAGAAACAGGGCATACAATGGTAAAATAATAAACTCAAATATTGTGGAAAAGAACAAAACTGATATATAAATATCTCATGAAGGGTCAGAGTAAATTTCAAAGAGTGTGCCTGCAGAGTTTTTTGGGTCTTGTGACATGCTGTGTGTCTCACAGGGTATTCTCATTGAATGTCTGGGAAGGAAAGTGCTCATCACAGGAGGATACACACTGATGAGTATCTGCTGCATTTTCTTCACGCTGACACTCACTTTTCAGGTAATTACCCCTAGGCACGGCAAAAACAAATAGATTTTTAAACTGTTGTTTCGTTCAATTTCATACACATGACCCCGGATAACACTTTGTACTAACAATTTTTTTGTGGGACTATTTTTCTTTCAGGATGCCAGTCCAGTATTACCATACTTGAGCATGGCATGTGTATTTGCTTTTATCCTGAGTTTTGGCTTCGGACCAGGTAACTGACTAAACTAGTAACTTTGAAGTCTTTCATCGGCAGCTGCTGTTGCACAACGGTTACGACTGACCTTCTTTTGCTGTTTCTTCTCCTGTGAAGGTGGCGTGACTAACATCTTGACCACTGAACTGTTCACACAAACCTCACGCCCTGCAGCGTACATTGTCGCAGGGTCAGTGAACTGGCTCAGCTTCTTCTTAATCGGCCTGTCCTTCCCTTTTATTGTGGTAGGTGTCCAAAATGACAAAATGTCTTAATTTTCAAATGTTTTATCAATACCTGGTACATTTCAAATTAGGAAGCAAAACTTTAGAGCTTGGATGTTTGAGAGAGTCGGACTCACTTGTGTTATTTTATGTTTTATTTTCACAGATCAGGCTGCAGCAGTACTGTTTCCTGGTGTTCTTGGCCATATGCTCCTCAGTTGCAGCATACATTTTCCTTGTTGTTCCTGAAACCAAGAACAAAACCTTCCTTCAAATCCAGAATGATTACCAGTCCTCCAACAACAGAAAGGCCCAGAGTGCTGATGGAACAGAGACAACACTGTTATCAACTTCTTTATGAAATATAGTGTAACCCATAACTCAAGGGTTGAGCAAGTAATGATTTTTTATTGTCTCATGATATTTATGTCACAAAGATGTGCAATTGCCTCAAGGATTTATAGTCCACACACATCACAGTAGATCCCTATTGAAAAGGCATTAAATGTAATAATGAATGATATTGTAAATGATCAACTTCAGAGATACACCGATCAGCCATAACATGATGACAGCATGGGCACCCTGACCGGTCTGCAGCTACACAGCCCCATATGCAACAAACTGCGATGCTCTGTGTGTTCTGACACCTTTCTATCAGAACCAGCATTAACATTTTCAGCAGTTTGTGCTACACAAGCCTTTCTGTTGGATCAGACCACACGGGCCAGCCTTCGCTCCCCACGCGCATCAATGAGCCTTGGCCATGACCCTGTTGCTGGTTCACCGGTTTTCCTTCCTTGGTGCTGACCACTGCAGACCGGGAACACCTCACAAGAGCTTTGGAGATGCTCTGACCCAGTCGTCTGCCCATCACAGTTTGGCCCTTGTCAAAGTTGCTCACATCTTTACACCTGCCCATTTTTCCTGCTTCAGCACATCAACTTCGAAAACAGTTAATTTTTTAATTAATTTAAAAACAGTTTAATATACCCCGCCCCCGCCCCACACACACTGACAGGTGCCATGGTAATGAGATAATCAATGTTCTTCACTTCACCTGTTAGTGGTCATAAAGTTATGGCTCATCGGTGTATGCCCGGGTTGTCATTAATACATCTCATCAGTTCACCTGCAAACATAAACTCAAGTGATATTTTGGTATGATAAATGATGACTTTTATAAAGGGTGCTCTACTGAGCTTTTTCAAAAACAGTTCACTTTATGAGAAATGTGTCCCAGTGTCCCAACAAGTGACATTTTTAAGCCACTTAGGCTGCCTGATTTTTCAGTTTTGGAGAACAAAGTGTCCATTGAAGTATTTAGTAAGCGTAAGAGTATTAAAAGTTTTGATACTTGGCCAAAAGATTACCCAAACAGTCAACATATTATATGATGAAAAAAGGCTCAAGTAAAAGACCTGAAGTGATTTAGATTAGTGTAAAAGAGCTAATATGACATCCTAACAGTATGAATACATGTGAACTGTACCAACCAACCTGTAAATCAAAAGTTAAAAAAGGTGTGACACAAACTTAACTGCCCTAATTATGCCACAACAGCATAACTGTAGGCTGCTTAGTAAATGTTGCCTGTTCCAAAAATACAACATTTCATCAAATATCTATTTCAGTGAAAGTACAAGAAAGCAAAGGGGGAGGGGGGTTCTCACTTACAGCAACCAGCAAAATTCTTACACTTACACTGTAAGACCTACAGCAAAATTCCCAACTCATATAATAGGCTTAACTTCAAAACTAAGCCCAGTAGCCATGAGGAAAGGGGGCTCATAATAGATTTCTTTCTTTTGCTGAAATCACTTTCTTTACTAGTTAGAGGAACATCCCTATCTTAAGGAAACATATACCTTGGGATGAGCAAAATGAACTTCATAATCAGCCAGTCTGGCTTAGTGGTCCATTATAATCATGTATGTCCTTCAGTGACATTGTTCACACATCCATTCAACTAATCCATCTTTTAAATGCCATGCTCCACTTGGCAGCAGAAAGTTAGACAGCCCAGTTTTTATGTGTTAGGGATACATAAGCAATGCAGCTTTGTGTATGTACAGTGAATACCCGGTTATGAGATAGCTATCTATCTATCTATCTATCTATCTATCTATCTATCTATCTATCTATCTATCTATCTATCTATCTATAGCCAATGAACTGTGGCGTAAAAGTGTAAATTAGCATAGAATGAAAATACTCTAGTGAAGTATAAGTAAACTGACCTCAAATTTGTACTTAAGTACAACAATGCAGTTTAGGTGAATATGCTTAGTTACATTCCACCACTGATCAAGGACAATATCTTGTGATTTAATTATAATTAATTAAAATAAACATGTTTAACAGAGGTACTTGTTGTGTTTTCTTTTGGTGTCCATCTATTTCTCCACACTCCAGTCCAGCAGGTGGCGGTAATGTACCTATACACTGATTTACAACGGTTAGTAAGGAACTCCAACAGAGAAAAAGAAGACTCCTCCCACTCAAAATGGCGACCTAGAGAAGAAGTACACGCTCGTTTGTTGACATTTATTTGAAAACCAAGTTTATGTTTTACTAGTGGAGATACAACTACTATAATTATGTCGAGGCTCATCGTTAAAAACCTCCCTAATGGGGTAAGTAACCCACCCGGATGTCACCCTTCAGTAACGGTCGCATTTTGTTTCAGTCCACCTGAAAATGTAACTGTCTTGTGTGCAGATGAAGGAAGAGAGGTTCAAGTCGATGTTTGCTGCCTTTGGCACCGTGACAGACTGCTCTCTAAAGTTCACCAAGGACGGCAAGTTCCGCAAGTTCGGCTTTGTGGGTTTCAAAGTCGAGGAAGACGCGAACAGAGCTCTGAAACATTTCAACAAGAGCTTCGTGGACACGTCCAGAGTGGCGGTATGGCTTCAGGCATTGCTTTACGACTGAACACGCGTGTTGTTGACATGATTGTTGTTTTTCCACATGTGAACCCGTGGTCATTGTCATTGTTGTCTAGGTGGAGATGTGTAAGGCCTTTGGAGACCCCACTAAAGGAAAAGCCTGGAGCAAACATACCCAGAGTTCGGGCCCGGACAACCCCCCCGCTCCTGCTGACACTGACAGCAAAAAGGTACCAGCTGATAGAAAATAACAGGCAGAAAAAATTATATAAAAATTATATAAATTATATAAAAAATTATATTGGAGTCTTGGTGGAGAATATTGTAGTTATGTTCTACACCACTGCCACTTCTTTATAAGGAATGCTGTATATGTGTTTATGTTTCTGCCTTCAGAAGAAGAAACCGAAAAAGGAAACCAACAGCACACTTGGAAATGTGAGTAAATGTGTCAGCCAGCACAGTACAAAAACTTTGGAATTATATTGGCCCTTGAAACAACAACAAATAAATAAAATAAATGATACCATTGATATATCATTTTCATTTCACAGATTTGTGAGGCCATCAGTTTATTTTATACAACATTATTCACTACATTGTCTGATCGGCATTAATATACCTGTAATACTTGTATATTGTTGTAGCATAAAATATTTATATTGTACTTAATACTCTCAAGTTTATCAGTGAGTATACTGCATCATTACTGATATTTGACGATTTATTCCTATTAAGTCTGATAAGCATTATTTAATAGATTTTTCCTTTTCTTCATGTGAAGTGTTAATCATTGTGTGCTCACTTGTTGTGTGTGTGTCAGCTGGAAGAAGACAAGGGATTCAAAGAGTTTCTGTCAGTACATCAGAATCGAAGCCAAGCACCAACCTGGGCGAATGACACTGTGCAGCTAACACCTGATCCTGACGGTGGACGGACAAAGACTCAGAGCCTGAAGAAGCCTGCTTCAGATGACTACCTCAACTTTGATTCAGACCAGTCAGAGGATGAGGCTGAGGAAGAAGAATATGATGAAGAAGGTTGGTAACAGTGGTCACTTCTTTAGTGTAGGTAGAAAGCTGTGCCCAATTTTATGGGCTGGACCTTCTTAAATCTTGATTTTAGACTCAGGTATCCATCATGTGTTTGTTTAACGTCTTCCTGATATCCAATATCATGAAACCTTCCCCAGTTTACTACTAGTATTTACATTTTTTCTGGCATTTTAGTGCAAGTTTTTGTTTACACACCTGGAAATATTTGACTTTGTCTCATTTAACTAGAAACAGTTTTTTTCAGTTTGGCCTTTGGGTCTTTTCAGGGACTTGTGTTTTTAGGCTCCCTGCTTTGGAGGGTGCAGCCACTGAATTAGGACACATTTGATGGGTGTAACAAAATAAAACTTTATTTGCGAAATGTATGTGACCAAGATCCTCACTATACATAGTAATATAAACCTATGCATATTGTATATTAATCTATACATATAATAGTAATAACATACTATATATACATAATAAGACATTCATACAAACAGTCAAATAAAAAAAAGGGGAGGTGCAATGTACAAATCAGGTTGCAACAGGTTAATGAAAGTGTGTGGTACTGGGTACAGCATTCCAACATGTTACTATACTACAAATGCTACACATTACAAGCATAGAAATATACGGTATGAATGTAAAATGAAAGGAAAAAGGGTGTGCATGTTTGACTGTTCTAAGTATTGGTGGTGTGTTTGTTGCTTTCAGGTGCTGCTAAAGAAGCACTGAAGTCTGGCTTATCAGATATGGAGTACCTGCGCTCAAAGGTGGCACAGACAGGTGACACCATGGAGGAGAGTGAAGAGAAGGATGATGGTGAGGGGGGTGATCCTGTACAGCACACAGACAGCGCCTATGAGAGTGGTGACAGAGAGAACACATCAAAGACCAAAACCTCGATTTCCTCTGTGGATAAGAAGCAGAGCAATGCAAAGAAAACTGCCAAGCAAGAGGTGACTGTTAAAACCAATCAACACACATTACTGTTCAATAAAGCACAGTATTTGTTTTCAGTTTGTACTGGTTTACACCCACATCTGTTTGTTGCAGATGGAGCCGGTGACAGAGTTCACAGTGAAGCTGAGAGGAGCTCCATTCAATGTGAAAGAGGTGAGAGAACAAGCTTCCTGATTTCAGTGGGGCAGTCAAGTTATTACACTTTAAAATCGTTCTTTATATTTCCAGTGTCTGCTTTTATGACAATAAACATATTTTTTATGTGTGACATTTATAGCAACAAATCCGAGAGTTCATGACCCCGCTGAAGCCTGCTGCAATCAGGATTGGGAAGAACGAAAGTGGAAATAGGACAGGTTTGTTGTTATAAGCATGTACTTCAGATGTTTTTCTCAGCATTATGCATGCTGACAATATTTTATAGATATATCATACTGTATATCATATATCCGGTGGGTAGATAGTTGCCTGTATGTGTCTATGTTGATTGTATACAGGCCCATGTATCAGCGCAGGTGTCTTATGTTTGTGTTTCAGGTTATGTTTATGTGGACTTGCACTCTGAAGAACAGGTTGAAAAGGCCCTGAAGAAAAATAAAGACTACATAGGTAAGAAATATTATATTCTTATTTTTTGCATCATCTTTGATTGTATGTTATGGGCATGACAGGGTGTAGTGGCAAAAATATTTTACATTGCTACAATATTTTGTGTGTGTAATATTTTGTCACTTTTCAAGCAAAATATTTGATTGTTCCATGTATTTTTGGGTTTTGGACTGTTGGACGTACAAACCAAGATATTTGGTGAGGTCACCTCGGGCTCTAGGATATTGTGATGATGGGCATTTTACGATTAATTGATTAATTGAGAAGATGGACGGCAGATTAATTGTTAGATGCAGCCCTAATTTTGTGTGCTTTAAGAAGGAGATGGTGGACTTTCCAATCTGACTTCCATTCTTAATTGCTGCTTATGTTTACTGTGTCACCTCGCTTTCAAACAAAACCCTTCACAACGTATCTACAAACTTTAATGCTTAATAGTTGAGATGATTCTGCAATGCTGCTTTCAGTTGCAACTGGGAAATCTAAAAGTTGTCATGGGTGTATTTCAGCATCCCAAAGTGATGTAGCCAATAAATATTGTAACGTTGTACCTATATTCAGTTTGTTATTTTTAAACCAGTTTTTAATAAATACACATTTTACAGCAAAATGGCGAATATAAAGAAGTGTATTGTTAATTTTGAAAATGCTTTAGCCTATTGTGATATGATGTTTTATCTTTATCACCCATGCCTGGTGGGTGTGGTCTGGTGTCCTGGCAAACTTTCTACCTGTGTTTTCAGGGGGACGTTACATTGAGGTCTTCCGTGTGGATGCGTCGTGGCATAAGGGCAAGAGAGACAGAAAGGACAAAGAAATTGACAGAAACTTCACCAGGAAGCTCAAGGAGGATGAAGAGGAGGAAGATGTTGCAGAGTCCGGTCGACTTTTCATCAGAAACCTTCCTTACACTTGCACCGAGGCAGAGATCCAAGAGCTCTTTGCTAAACATGGTGAATTTAAAAAAAAAGTTCACACAGGCTTTCACCTGCAAAAAATAAATTCACTCTCATCCGAGTTTCCAATAATTTTATAATCTTTACAGGTCCTTTATCTGAGGTGCTCTTCCCTATTGACATTCTAACCAAGAAACCTAAAGGATTCGCTATCATAACGTACATGATACCAGAGAATGCTGTGAAAGCTCTGGCTCAGCTGGACGGACATATATTTCAGGTATTTGACCTCCAACTGACGTTTGACATATCTCTCCTCACCACAGGAACAGGAGCTGTAATGGCTTCTGGATTTAGTGGTACAAGTTTATTTTCAAATTAAGTCCTCTTCATTCTCTCATGCTTTTAGGGCAGGATGCTTCACCTGCTTCCCTCCACAGTGAAGAAGGAAAAGACGGACTTTTCAGATTCTGGTGGTCCTGGCTCTTCCTCTTTCAAACGGCAAAAAGATGCTAAAAATAAAGCTTCAAGTTCCAGGTATTTATAATCACAATCTCTGCTTCTGTGTTTGCAGTGTCTTTGAATTTACATTTAAAGTTAAATTAATTATGTTTCCTTCTAGCTCCCACAACTGGAACACCCTGTTTCTGGGCACAAGTGCAGTGGCAGATGCCATTGCTGAAAAATACAACACCACAAAAAGCCAAGTCCTGGACCATGTGAGTAACACTTCTTCCACACTAATGCTCCCCATAACATGCTGCTCAACTCCTGCATTAGTGTGTGTGTGGGCACCCTGATGAAATACACTCCAGTTTGAGTAACAGATCCATGAGTGTGGTAAACTGTAGAAATACACTGTCCACATAAAAAATAATCTACCAGGAGTGTGTGTGTTTGGCCCTCTGCGTTGGCACCCATGCTGAGCCAATTCAGCAGTCCCGTTCAAATGAATAAGGGGGCTGTTGTTTGTCTGAACGTGTCCTTTGTCGTCTCTTGCAGCTACATCAGCATGTGAATCGTTAAGCTCACTGAGCAATGCACATTTAAAGTTTCTCTATACTTCTCTGGTACTTGCCCTCCTTTACAGGAGTCAAAGGGAAGCGTTGCAGTGAGGATGGCTCTGGGAGAGACACAGATCGTTCAGGAGACTCGACAGTTTCTACTAGACAACGCTGTCAGTCTGGATTCCTTCAGTCAGGTATGCTTAATACAAACTCCTATTTACTCATTGCTTCAATTGTCTAAAAATAATTTACCATGCCTGTAATCCATAAGACCTTAGCTAAGGTTGTTTACTGCATGTGATGTTTTCCTTGGTGTACAGGCGGCAGCAGCGAGGAGCACAACTGTGATCCTGGTGAAAAACCTTCCAGCTGGAGTGACGACGTCAGAGCTGGAGGAGCTCTTCTCGCCTCATGGGTCTTTGGGCCGGGTACTGCTGCCGCCCTCAGGACTTACCGCCATCATCGAGTTCCTTGAGCCTACTGAGGCAAAACGAGCCTTTATTCGGCTGGCCTACAGCAAGGTATGTAAAGATTTTTACCAGCAAACCGTGCAGCTTATGTTTGAGGAGAGGGACTTTAAAGACTTATCTCTAAACACTCTAGTTCCAACACGTCCCACTGTATTTGGAGTGGGCACCTGTGGGGGTGTTCGTGGCAGCCAAACCAGCACCAGGTAAAATCCCTCAAACACATAACAATCTTTTGGAAGTTTAGTATTATATATGTTTTTTAAAGGAATCGTTCAATAATTGAAATGTACTTTGATCTGTGCGCCAAGTATTAGAAAAAGAAGAGGCAGTGAAAGAGGGGAAAAGGGCGCAAGAGGAGGAGGAGGAAGACGAGGAGGAGGAATCTGCTCCTGGTTCCACTCTTTTTATTAAGAATCTTAATTTCAGCACATCTGAGGAGAAACTACAGGAGGTAGGTCAATTCATCAATACAACCCTCAGTTTTTTTTTTGTAATGCTGACTAAGGATTTAATCCTAGCATGATGTTTTATATTATTTTCTTCATTTGTTGCAGACATTCTCCAAATGTGGCAAGGTCAAGTCCTGCTCCATCTCCAAGAAGAAAGATAAAACAGGTGCTAAATTTTAAAACTGGTGTCTTTCACATATGTAAATGTGGGGTTAAACTGTATAAAAATTGTACACTTACAGATATACCAAAGTTCCATATCAGTTATTTGAACACATGGGAATATCTGTATTCTGTGTGTGTTTTTCTCAGGCTTTGCCAGAACAGATGGCAAAATTAATATTAGAGTTAAACCACTTTGCAATGTTGGCTTGATTTCCAGGAAAGCTGCTGTCCATGGGCTATGGTTTTGTTCAGTATCAGACAGCAGACGCAGCACAGAAAGCCTTGAGGCAGCTACAGGTATAATCCCCATTTCCTCTGTGAAACACAGCTTTTCTCCACAGCCTGAGTCTTAGCTAATGTGCATTCTTTGTCTCACCCCTCCACCAGCACTGTACTGTGGATGATCACCAGCTAGAGCTGAAGGTTTCTGAGAGAGCCATGAGGTAAGATGTGCATCAGGAGGGTTTTAGTGAACTTTGACTGTTGTGAAGAATAATAATGGTGGTCCATTAATTACATTTACAAAGAAGTGTTTGGAATATCACATCTATATTAAGATATTGAGAAATGACATGTGTAAGAAAGGTAAAGTGTAGTAAACCAGAACAGTTGCTAATTGAATGTTTTAGGCATCAGCACCATGCATCACAGTTAACTCCATATAAGCTGAAATGTGCATGAAAATATCACTTACTGGTAACATTTTTTCATTATTAAATGTAATATCATTGTGTAAAGGGTTTGTGGGGCAGAATGTAGCTTCACTTATGTTGTCACTCCTTTTTGCCCATGTCCAGGACTACTGAGGTGTCGCGCAAGAAGAAGCAAGTTGAGAAGAAACAGACAGGATCCAAGATCCTTGTGCGCAATGTCCCCTTCCAAGCCACTGTCAGGGAAATTCGGGAACTCTTCTGGTAGCGTCACATATGCACACGCAACTGTTTTTTATTCACACTGTTTGTGGAGAAAGGATTGTTTAATAATACTATGATTTCGATCCTCTGTCCATTCAGTACATTTGGAGAGCTGAAGACAGTCCGTCTTCCAAAGAAAGCAGCTGGTTCAGGGAATCATAGAGGCTTTGGCTTTATTGACTTCCTCACCAAACAAGACGCTAAGGTTTGTGGGTTATGGGAGCTTTCAGCCAGTTAATGTACTGTCCCCTAGTACTACATTAAAGTGCACACTAATATGATCATTAATGCTATGCCCCTGTTTTCTCTGTAGAAAGCGTTTGCGGCACTGTGCCACAGCACCCATCTGTACGGGAGACGCCTTGTGCTGGAGTGGGCTGATGCTGAGGAAACAGTAGAGACATTAAGACGGAAAACAGCACAACATTTCCACGGTAAATCCACAAGCTTTTACCAACATGCAGAAATGAAAACAACTGAGCTGTTTATTAATTTCCTTCTTTCATGTTATTTATTCTCCATGTCAGTGGCTGCTAAGAAGCAACGAAAGGCAGAGGTTTTGGAGGGAATTCTGGAGACAATGGAAACTGGCGGGGGTGTGCAAGACTGAGTTCCTTAACGCTGTTGTCTCTGCTGAATCCTCAACACAACCCTGACCAGTGCTCCTGTGTTTTTCTGTATAAATGGGAATGTGAACAGAAGAAGGACTTGAGTGGCATGTGCAGAAGGAGAAAATTGTGTGAATTTATCAGCTGGTCAAAGTTTTGTTCAACTTCTGAAACCTCTGGATTTCTTACATTATGCATGTTTTGTATAGAATGATGCTTCAATGAAAGATGATGGGACTGGTGTCAGTTTTTATATAAAAATGTATTTCATGCGTTTAAAGGTGTACGTGTTGTGTGTTTGTGAAAGTGATTGACGTAATGAGCGACTTGGGTCTTTTATTTTGAAAGCATCACCGGCGTTGTCAGGTGATAAGCCACCCATGTCATCACGTGACTTGTTCATGTAAACATGGCGGCCAGGCTAAAGAAGACCATTATGGGTGGACGTTTTACAGTGGTTTTAACCGTTTTGTCCGGTTTATGTTTTATGTGTGCGTCTGTTCGAGCTGAAATACGAACCGCAGTCATTGACAAACAAACCGGGAAGCTGTCTGTTGTTGAAGAGTATCGAGAAGGTTTTGTGGCTTGGGCGAACTTCACTGATGACATTAAAACATCAGGGTGAGTTGACTTGGCGTATCTGAACTGATATGGCTCTTTAGTTGGTGTCTTTGTTGCAGGTCCCTTTCCTCTCGAGCTAGTTAATGTGACAGGCAGATACATCTTCTAACATACAATGGATTAAGGAAGCTAAATTATAATGGATTCATTTCATTTATTCAGTATGTGAAACCGCAGATTACTGAAAATGTAACATTTCCCAGAGCCCAAAGGGATCTCTTCCGTTGCTTGTTTTGTCCGACCCACCCAAACATTGAATTTACAATGATATAACGAGTGAAACACCAAATCATCACACTTTAGAAGATGCAGCCAGAGAATGTTGGGCATTTTTGTTTGATGAATGAGAAACTGTTTTAATTGTGCATCAAAGTTGTTCATCTTCTGTTGATTGACTAGTTGAGTAATCGTGTCGGTTCCAACTTATCATCTGTAGGCCTATTCTGCACTTGTGCAATACTGTAGAAACACATAGCAGCAGTTAATCATGTGACAGGAGAGATCAAGATGACACAAAGCTTATAGTGGACATCTGTGCACATTAAGAATGGTAGTAAAACCCCAAAAATGCATGATTTGGTTCATTGAAAATACTTGTATGAAAAAGGAAATGGAGAAAAATAAGCAACACAATGCATATGCAGCACAAAATGATGGTCAGCTGACAATCATTTAGAGAAGGAAAAAGCCAAATGTTCATGTCTGGTTTTAAAAAGAGGAAGCTGAAACAAACCAAACTGGGATCCAAAGATGATCTTCAGTTGAGACAGTTACAGGAGGATTACGTCTGTTTTTCTGAATGATTGTTGGTACAGCCTATGCCTCTGTCATATCTTCACCTACAGTACAGGGAATTATTTATTTATTTATTTATTTATTTATTTATATATATATATATATATATAGTCGCATCACTTTTTTTATTTCTTCACATGTGCTTTCTTTTTAGCTGGTCTTTCTTGGAGATCACTACCAGCAGTCAGTACAATGACAGTATCCAGGCTTATGCTGCCGGCGCAGTGGAGGCTGCACTCACATCTCAGGTAGCTTAAACATGAATTCTTTCAGGGCTGTTTGTGCTCGACTTACCAAGCAGTAAAAAAATAATGTATTTTGTTCCTCGACATCTATTTTAATGTAAAGACTTGATGTTTGTTTTAGCTCATCTATAAGCACTGGATGAACACTCTAATGGGTTACTGTGGGCCCATCACATCTGAAACCGATTACTGCAAGCGCCTTAAGGCTTTCATCACAACCAATCTGCAGTGGGTTCAGGAACAAATAGAGAATCAGCCAAGTTCCCCCTACTGGTACCAGGTAATTAATGAGCAGTTGTAGGATGAATTAAACCCTTTGCATGGATACAAAAAATGTTAAAAGGCCAGAAATAAAATCTTTCACCATCTGTTTCTGCTTGTCAGGTCCGTCTTGCACTGCTGCAGCTGAAAGGTCTGGAGGACAGCTACAATGACGAGCTGTCATTTCCAACAGGGGCATTTTCCCTCGACCCATTTGGCTTCCTGTAAGGGGTTACCTCCATTTTGTATTAATTATACATGTTTCTTCACTGATATCATAAACTTTCTTGCTGTTGTCTCATATTCTCAACTGCTTCTGTGTCCAACCAGACTTTTTCAATTGGGCGGGGATCTGGAGGACTTGGAATCAGCTCTGAACAAATCCAGCCAAACTCAACCTCTTGGATCTGGCTCCTGTTCTGCTCTCATTAAGCTGCTGCCAAATAATAAGGAACTGCTGGTGTCACATGACACCTGGAACACCTACCAGGCCATGCTGCGCATCATGAAGAAATACATCTTCGCCTTTAAAGTTTCTCCTTTAGGTAGTTTACTGATGCAAGTGTGTTTCCTGTTCATCGCTGCTCTATAGTCAATCATTATTTACATTAAAGGGAGAGTTCGACATTTTGGGAAATGCTCTTATTTGCTTTCTCAATGAGAATTAGATGAGAAGGTCAATACCACTACTGTGTCTGTATGGTAAATATGAAGGTACAGCCGGAAGCTGCTGCATAAAGACTGGAAATAGGGGAAAACTGGTTCTCTCCAAAGGTAACAAAATTATACTTCTTATGGGTCTCGACTGGTTGCTTGGTACACTCATTGTGACAACAAGATTCCAGGAAATAGTCCGGCACATAAAACCACAACACTTTGGTTTCTGTGAGCATTAAACGAAAAAGACGTATAAAGTGTTCATTATGGAGCTTCAGAGTTTCTGGTTGTTACCATAAGACACAGCCAGGCTAGCTGTTTCCCCCCTGTTTCCAGTCTTTATGCTAAGCTAAGCTAAATGGCTACTGGCTCTAACTTTGTATTTACCATACAGACATGCGAGTGGCGTAGTTCTTCAGTCTAACTCTGGGCAAATATGCTTCCCAAAATGTGGAACTATTCCTTTCAACCATATGGCCATAAACCAAAGACCCATTTTTCAAAAACATAATTTGTTTTTCTGCGGTCTATGATGTGAATACCGATAAGTCTTAACTTTATTACATGCTTGTTTTTTGTTTTATTTTGTCAGGCAAGGATCTTATTCCTGGAGGAATTCAGGCATTCTCATCTTATCCTGGATCGATCTTCTCTGGAGATGACTTTTATATCCTAAGTAGTGGCTTGGTGAGAACTCTTTTTACTTAGCATGACAGAATTCAGTATTATTTTATTTTGGTTATAAATTGTGTAATGCTAGATGGAGTTTTTTATTCTCAATCAATCTTGTGTCTCTAGGTTACCTTGGAAACCACCATTGGAAACAGTAACGCTGCTCTCTGGAAGTTTGTTCAGCCCACAGGAACCGTCATGGAATGGCTGAGGAACATTGTGGCTAATCGACTGGCTGCTACTGGAAAGGAGTGGGCAAAGATCTTCAGCAAGTACAACAGTGGAACGTGAGTTTTACACACTAGAAGGAAACGGGCTCTCATGACTTTCTAACCAACATTATCACCACTTTGCACCGGTGTAATTTCCTGAGCACGTTCTAGGCCCTGGTATCTGCTGCTTTTTGTCCTATGTTCAAAATTCCCATTGATGACAAGATTAGATAGTATTTTGTGTGACATTAGACTGTCATGTGGACTGAAGCAGAAAAATGCCATTTATAAGCAGGAGTGTTTCTTGTGAAATGCTCAATCAGTTACATGGATATACAGTGAAAAAATTGATTAAAAAATCAGTAAATGTTAATAGGTTAAAGGTTGTATGCTCAGTTTGTGTGTATGTGTGTGCTTTGTAGGTATAACAACCAGTGGATGATTGTGGACTATAACCACTTCACTCCAGGGAAGACTGACATTAAAGAGGGGCTCTTTGTTGTACTGGAGCAGATTCCGTAAGTCCATGCACCCAATCTTTAATCAAAACACAAGATTATTTCAGTATTTCTACTCATGACTTACAAACCTATCACTTAAACTAAGCTTTTCTTATCTTTGAATGCTGCAGGGGATTAGTTGTTTACACTGATAAAACTCAGGAACTGTTGGAGAAAGGGTACTGGGCAAGTTACAACATTCCGTAAGTCTCCAGTTTTATGTTAACATACACTATAGATAATTTGTTCTAATTGTGTTATATGTTAAATTTGTCATTTTGTTCATATGTGCTCATATGTAGGTACTACGTGGACATATTCAATGCAAGTGGCTGCAATGAGCTGGTTGAGAAGTTTGGCTCGTGGTTCTCTCTTGATCAGAATCCTCGGGCTCAGATATTCAGGAGAAACCACACAGCTGTCACAGATGTGGACTCGATGGTCCGCCTCATGAGGTAAGGTCTGTGTGTTACACAGGTTTGGAGGTGGATATTTCCGTCATGTGCTGGATTGATTATACATATAGACTTTATATTTTTATAGGCTGATAACTAAAATTTTATTTTATTTATGAGATGCACTTCTGTCCTCAGGTACAATAACTTTAAGGAAGACCCGCTGTCAAAGTGTGAAGGCTGTGATCCATCTGCGAATGGAGAGAATGCTATCTCAGCCCGTTCAGACCTGAACCCAGCTAATGGAACATATCCGTTTGGCGCCTTAAAACAGAGACCACATGGAGGAACAGACATGAAGGTTTTTAGTTTTCTCATTTCATCACCCATCTCTCTGCCCATTCTTTTACCCGTCATGCACCTCAATTTTTTTGTCTGTGCGACTGTGGCACATTTAAGAGGTTTTTGCTAAATCTGATGCGTTTTGTGTGTCCCTGTGCAGATGACCTCCTACAGGATGTTTCGGGACTATGGTATGCTGGCAGTGAGTGGGCCAACATGGGACCAAGTGCCACCCTTCCAGTGGAGCACTTCTCCTTACAATGACCTGATGCACATGGGTCACCCTGACACTTGGACATTCAAACCTATAAAAGTCACCTGGGCTCCTTAATTGTTATCATACGGTAGTATATACAACTGGCATGATACATTTAAATACTGAAGTTTTGACAAAGGGAAATGGTACTTTAATTCAGTGTGACATGACTTCTATGAACATAATAGTCGTGTTATTGATTCTCTGTGGCAATAACATTCTGGATGAATTGCAGTATTACATTATTGCACTATTTGTGTAATTAATGCGCGCTCTGAATGTGTGGCAATATTACCTAGAACAACAACTCCACAACCTTGCTGTTGTAAAGTGGTAGCTTATGCATTAGATTTGTTTTTCATGTTTTGTTTTTAAGATCTTTATTTCTTATGCTAAATGTGTGAAAATGTAAATGCCACTTGTTTCTCATAGCTTATTGAGTTATTGGAGTCATAAAATGTTTCCACTGGACTACACATTTCTTTGGAGAATCACCAAGTATGATTATTGATACATATGAAAGTTTTCTGTCACAGTGAAGCAGCCGTCTTGATCATGAGTTAAATAATCTTTGAGATATCCTGATATGATGCATTGTATGATTTTTTTTTTTTTTCTAAATGAACAGCGTTGCCTTTATTAAAATATAATTTTGCATTACCATCATGATTTAATATTTTGGGTCAGTATCAGTCATTTGTGATACTACAGTATAATGTTTGTGTTTTCAATCAACTTGGCTGAAGTAAGAAAGCATTATGGTGGGAATTACATGAAGCCCCCAAACTCCATGTACCAACAAGGATAATAAAGGTCTATTTGTCTCATTCAAAGAGATACAACAGGAGAGTGAGGGATGTGTCAATCAAGCACAGGCTGTAGACTACACCCCCAATAGTCCAAACAAATAAAATAACACGTGAAAATGCCTGTTTGGGTGGACAAAGAGTGTGTAGAGGGTGTTAATGAAGTTAGTCATTAGATATCTAACCAAATTAGTTAATGTAAGTATAATTTATAGGATTATTTTTATTTATATATATATATAGTCTAATTAATGTATAGATAGACACAGTGAATGTCTCAATTATCACTTCAGTCATCAATTCAGTCAATGTCTTGTTAATTTTTTTAACTTCAACCACACTGGACATATTTAATAATTTAAAAACAGGTGGGCCACCCATGACTTCACTGGAACCCCAAGGTGACCAGTGTGTACGTTTCCCTGAAATTGCACCGTTCTGTTAAAACCGCGTAAGAAAGCGTGAAGACGAAGTCACACGTGGTAATAAAACGTGCGACGTCACGTCACTGGGGCAGTCACGTGACCACGTCACAGCCGCCGTAGCAGTGCCCCCAAATCGGCCTCGCTGTCGTGGTAGTTTAGTGTCAACTGAACTTTAAACATGTTAAGTGTCGAACTCCGGTTTACTTGCCATCAAGAAACTCGCGTATCACTGTATTTGACCGACATTGGCCATGTGATCAGAGACGACTGATCATATTCCAGGTATGGAGTCATCTTTCAGCTAGTTGGATAGCATAGCGACAGTAACTTTACTGTCCGTGGAACTGCTTGGCTTATATGGTAAATTAGACCGGTTACAGGTCTCGTGTTGCTCTGCAGTCTGGACTGTATGTTTCCCATCCGCCGGACTGCAAACGGAAGTTATTTTCACAAATAATGGCATCAGTTTAAAGGTAGCTTTCCGCGATTGTCATTAATTCTATAGGTTTACTAGTTGTGCCTTGTTTTTTGGATATCTACAAGACCTGTTGCAACTTAAAGCCAAAATCAACTTTTTTTTTAAATCGTTTTGAATGTCATTATGCTGAAAATGATCACCCAGCTATGTTTGAAAGATGGTCGTTTGGGGATTATTTAATAATTTAATCCTTCAGTGTTTTCAAGAAACGGTCCTACTTCCAAAGGTACTGTGGACAAAAGCTGTAAAAACTTTAGTAACTTAAGTGACCCGCTTCTTGTTTACAGCCTGTTGCATCCAAGGTGTGTGGAATCTGATGATGGGTTTCTGGCAGCCAGTGACCAACCTCAGAGATTATGTATCCCAGAATCCTCCAGTGGTGACATTTTTCCTGTGTCTGTTGACTCTGGCTATCTCGTTCGTCTGCCTCGGCTCTTACAGCTACACCCACACTCTGCCTAACCCTGACGCAACAAAGGTAAGGACTTGCTTATAACATTTGATCCACAAATACAAACGTTTCCACAATGCTTTTTGCATGTGTTTGGTAGATCAACCAGGCCTCAGGTGAGCTGATGTTCTACCATTCAATCCTTTTAAGAGGACAAGTTCTGGGGTACACATGAGACATAATGTTGTGCAGGCTAGGCTGTACGTATGCATGTGTTCCTGTGTGTCCTGAACTGAAATCGACTAACAAATCATACTCTTTATTCTTCTCTTAGGACTGGAACCATCTACTCTCCTCCTTATCACAATTCCAGCTGTGTGTGAAAGCCAATGCAAGTTCATCTGAGCTCCCCACTCCTCTGATGGATAGAGTCACTTCAGCTAACCCTACAAAGACTCCATCGGTGACCAAATTGCATCTTAAGGTTCCTCTGGCTGTGACTACCACCTCAAGCAGTGGCTCTCTGAAAGACCTTGGTCTCCACACTGCCTTGATTGCCAGTCAACTACACCTTGGAGGTTGGTTGCTGCAGTGGATTGTTTTCGTCGTGACATAAAAGTGTGTGTGTATGTGTATGTGTGTCTCACCCATGAGTGATTTATTTACTCCCCAGGGAAAGAGACTGTCAACGTGACTCTAGAGTTTTTGTCTGGAAATGATACTTACACCTGCCTCACCATAAGTGCCCCAACACACCTCCTGCCCATGGGCCTGTAAGTTAATTCACACTCAGAAGTGTGTGTGTTTCTGAACTTCCTTAATTTAAACCACCAACTACTTAGGTACATAAAAAGAATGTCTGTCAACTCACCAATGAGTCTTTTTTTATGCATATACTCCAATGAAGAACACCACCAGAGTGCAATGCATCTGAGAAAACCATTTCACCCATCCGCGTGGAAGCGACCAACCAGCTGCCTACAACATCACAAACCTGCTACAGTCTACAATCCAAGAATGACCCTGCACTCACAGTCATGTTAACACAGGTACAGTGTGTCACACATGAACAACATAACCTGCTCAGTCACAATACAGATACTCTCTTGTCGCCCTGTCGGTCAACCTCTACTTTCATCCTGTAGGAGCAGCAGAATGTGGCAGTGTGGCATCTGTTGGAAGTCAGCGTGTGTCTGCTAGGAGTTTGTTTGATGCTCTGTTTAGCTGCTAGTATGACACATTCACTCATACGCCGCTCCTATTGGAATGGACTGGACCTACAAAATGCAACAGTAATTTTTTATATTACCACTTTGTTTTTGTATCTCATTACTATGGTAACGTTTAGTAATTTTGATATGTGAACTAGATGAGAATAGTTGGAAATACATTTCACCAATTGCAGAAATAGTACAGTAGTATGCATGAAATACTGTATGTAATATAGCTTGAATGTTTGTGTTCACTTTCATTAATCAGTCTTTTATGCACAATCTTAACCTCTGCACATGTTGTGAAATGTGCAGATACTGTTTTAATCTAACCTCACTGCTTTACTTTATTTGTAGGAGCCCTTGATTGACACCTGAACATTTTCTATCCTCTGCATCCTGAAGAAATCAGTTGGTGGTTGAGTGCAAAGAGTGATATGTCTCATTACTTACGCTGTTTTTACGAAAGAAACCATGGGGAGCACTACTCAATCTCTTAAAACAGCTCTCTAACGTCTTCTGTGACTCTGAAGGGTGCTTTCTAAAGACTGATAAATTAACCCTGGTGATGTCATCAGGGTTATTTCAGTTTGGGTTTGGAGACTTACAGCCTTACAAGCTTGTCTCATACTAGGGACTAAAAGTATTTCATCTTCTGCTGCATCAAATTTTCCATTTTTAATCTGTCTCAAGTTTCCCAATTTAATGAAGGTACAATACTAAATTAGTGGCGCATCCCTGTTAAAGCAGACTGAGATCATATAAAATATCCAAGTGAGAAACATGGATGTCATTGAGAAGGAGTATATTTTGTAATAGGACCATGGTGTATTGGGAACAATTCTTCAGCTGGTAATGCCTACAGTGTTGACAGTCCGTCACGTGCAGTGCATTCCAGGAATTATTTGCCTCCCACATTTTCCAGAATTACTCTCAATAGCTTATAGAAAATGGACTTTGACTTGTTGCTGAGAGTTTAATATATTGAGAATAAACATTTTTCCAGACACAAATCTAACTCTAATCTGATATTTGTATATTATATAAATACAAAGTTTCTATTGTGAATCTTAGTGGGTAGTTTACATTGGATGTCTTTTTTACAAGTAACAAACACCGGTTTCATCAGTGTTTCTGCCAAGTGAAGGAAAGCTATTAATGTATAAATATACAGTACCTTACATTACAGTTTAGCATTTTCAAATAATTGATTTATTTACGATTTGAATCTTATTTTCCTACCTTCCTGGAAGGCATTGTTTTTAGCGGTATGTAAAACAACTTGAGACTTGAAATTTGGTTTAAATCTCTTACAGTGAAAATTATACCTTGTTCATCATTGTCAAAATGACTGTATTGTGTAGAAATAAACAAAGGGTGGACCCACCATGACATCATAAGTAGTAAAACATGCCTGTATTGTCAATTATGATCAGTGGACTAACACACAAAAACATTTTTCTCCTGCATGTCAATGTTTCCAATAATACATTAATATATATATTGATTACAGTCATTGAATGGACTGTAATCGGTACGATTACACCATATACACAGTATATATGATGGTACTGATTACACCATATCCACATATACACAGTATATATGATGGTACTGATTACAGTCCATTCAATGACATGAAGCGCCACCACTGACTTAATGCACCGGTATGTTACTTCGACTACGTAGAAGGTTTTTCCTCCAATCATCGTTAAGAATCTTTACATAGTGTTTTCCTATTGGCTTAGTATAGAAAAATAGAGGCGGGATTTCTGCAGACCAGAGGGAAACCAAGTACCAACGTCGAAGTGGTTGGATTATTCGCGGCCTGACGGATTGTTTCATGTTAGGGAAAAGGAAACGTTACCTCATAAAGTATTTATTCCCCATCGGACGGATTTTTACACTACCGCGAAGCCACTACAAAGTCGCCGTCATAAGAAACGGTCTGCAAAGTCGGTGACAATTACTTGCTACAGCTAACGTCAGCTACATGTTTCCACAGTGTAAACTAGCTAGCTACCGTTAACGCTAGCATACATCATAAACACTGTAGTAGACGCTAATGTCCGCTAGCTACCTATGTTAGCGTAACAATCAACGTTAGTAACGTTAACCGCTGCTGTATAATCTCTTGAGACGTTTATATCATATGCTCTTCACGTAACATGACTTGGCCTTACCTACAGCAATCTAAGTTAGCTAGACCTATGACTGACGTCTGCATAAATACACAAACGTTACTGTCTTCGTAGCTAACATATTTTCTAAAGGCGCGCTTTGCTCTTAGCCATAAGATTGTGTTGTTCCTAAGCAGGCCTCCCACGTGTTACCTTCAATAAGGTGTGGGTGTTAACGCGCCCTCTGACTTGTTGTAATGCGTCCACATAATCTGATGTCGGATCACGTCCATGGTGTCGGTTAAGAGAGTAAAGCACTTTGTAGGTTAACATACATAAAGACAGCTGATAGTTTTCTTCCTTTAGGATGAAAGCTCTGGACTAGAGCTCGGTTGGACAGGAAGAAGACAAACAGGAAATAATTGTGAGTGGCCATGGCCTACAACAACTACAGCAACCTGAGCAGGGCTCAGCTTACCTTTGAGTACCTGCACACAAACTCGTAAGTACCAGCGTTCTGGTTAATTCATATGTAATTATAAACATGATACTACGCATATTTATGATAACTTCTATGGCAGACCACCGACTAGACACAGGTAAAACATAATATATAGCAGCTAATCCATAATATACCAGCTAATCCATGCAAGGCCCACTGCTGTCTTAAAAGGTCACAACAGATAAATGCCCCACCACTGTTTGCACAGATACACCTGCATATGAACATGAATAGATGAACAGGTTTAATCCTGTTGAACCTGATCATCTATTCAAAGAAAGGGAGAATATGCTCTAATTTAATCCTGTCATTTTGCATTTAATATGACTTCACCTTCTATCAAAAGTAGTTTCTAAATGTTGCACAGACTATTTAATGTGATGCTATGGGATATCTGCAACATATTTTAGCTAACATTTGCTAAACTCTACTCTTGTCACTGTGTATTATGTGATGAATGGGAAATGTATTCTGTCACATAGCCTACTGGAACCCACCAAGCCCAAATTATTCAGCACACTAATCACAGGCAGGGGTGGAAATTAGCACTAGTAGATTTCACACACAAAATAATTCTATACTATTGAGTGGCTGGTGAATTGAACGTTTATCCATCAGTGGCTGGTATATTTTCTCATTTTAAGTTTATTTCCAACCACGCGTCTGGTCATTGCAACACGATTGTTCATACTGCATGGCCAGACAGCTGAAGACCAAGCTTTTCCAGGAAAGTGCATTGCTTGTGAGATGTCCTTGCTTCCAAAGTTTAAAATTTGGCCAGGAATACTACTTAAGTCTTTACAGCAGTACGGTCGAGGTTCATCACTTACTGTTTACTGTTGGCCCATCAAAAGCCAATCTGAGCAGGTTTGTCATTTTAATGCTCCAGCTCTGCTTTATGATCTGATTCATAAATATTACAAAAACTAATTCCTATTCGTCAGTTGCCTCACGTACATCTTTATTTACACCGCCATGTTACTGTGACAGTAAGATAATGTAAACAAACCTTTTCATCACTGTGTCTGTATTTATTCATAGTAACAGAGTGACAACGAGGAAAACACAACATGACCTGCTCTCGCTGGCATCCAGTATACCTTTTATAAAAAATGTAACGCTATACCTCAAGTCTCAAGTGACCCCTATAAACCCTTTGGAGAAACATCAGAAAAACATTGCTTTTTAACATTTTGACAATGACACATTATTAAACACAAATATTTTGAGAAATACCAGGGAGTTAAATAAAAACACTGTTAATGCAGGAATTCTATATATATATATGTGTGTGTGTGTGTTAGTGATATACGTATTTGATGTCATGATGGCATCCTGTAAGCGGTTGTCTTGCAGAGATAAAAAACAATCCGCATGATGTGGTTCACAACTTCAATGCCGTGTTTGAATATGTATTGGTGCACCAGTCAACACATTTAGAAACACTAATTTCATATGCACTGCTAAGGGATTACGCACAGCCTGGTCCAGGAAGGATTTAACCACAAGAGCAAGACTAAAGCAATTAGTACTTGTTTTTGTCATTTACCAAGTAAAAATAGCTGGAGAGCTTGTGGTGCTCATTTATCATTAAATTTGATACTTGATGGAGTAAATGATTAACCTGGTATTAATAAAAATATTCAACAAGTAATTGTTTAATCCTCCTTGAGAAGAGTATTGAATACTTATAAGTGTAAGTTTCTAAAGTGAGACAGTACCAGTCTTTGTTGTTGTTTTGTCACAAGATGTTGCCAGTTAGTGGTAATAAAGAAGAGGTACGATATGATTAAGGGCCCAAGCAGATGGTCGAATAGTCTATCCTTTTAGAAGATGTGACAATGAGTGGGTTACAGCAAACCAGTTAATGCATTTAGTGACAATCCTCTGTTCTGTTTACATTGACACACATCACTCAGTAGACTAGAGGAAATACAGGTTGTTTAGCTGATTAACAGCCCCACACAGAATATTAATATGGAGACCAGATCCTGTCATCAAGTATTATAAATTCTCTTTCTCTGACCAGCTTGCCCTCAAGTTAAATAATCAACTATATTGAATTAATTAAATTAGTTGTCTGTTTTCAGGACAACCCACGAGTTCTTATTTGGAGCCTTGGCGGAGCTTGTGGACAATTCAAGGTACCCATAATGATTTGCTACTGAGCCTATAATTGTTGACAAATTATGCAGCCTGTAAAACTGATATTAATTTTATATCTTTCTTGAAGTATGCGGAAAGTCTCACAGTTGGTTTATGTCTTTCACAGAGATGCCAGTGCCACACGAATAGACATCTACACAGGTACACCTCGTAATAACTCACACACTGAAGCATTCGCATTCATTCATCGCTCCTAACATGTCTCTTTCACTTCCCTGATTTGCTGACAGAAACAAGGCCAGAGCTGCGGGGTGGCTACATGCTCTGTTTTCTGGATGACGGTATTGGGATGGACCCTAGTAAGTGCTACTTTATTACCAGAGAAATTACTTCAAGCTAGTTGTTATTTCGCGATTAAAGCTGCTTTGTGTGGGTCCATCATGAGGTTTTTTGATGATGTATGTATTTTGTGTGTGAAACATGATACACCTTTCTTTTGTTAGATGAGGCAACTCATGTTATTCAGTTTGGAAAGTCAAACAAGCGGTCGCCAGAGTCCACTCAGATCGGCCAGTATGGAAACGGACTGAAATCGTAAGACCGTCACCCATTTCTTGTGTGATTATGCCATTGTGCATTTGGTACACTAGTGTTAATAATAATTAATATTATAATAATTCATATCTATGTGTTTTCACAGCGGCTCTATGCGTATTGGGAAAGACTTCATCTTGTTCACAAAAAAGGACAACACGCTGTCTTGTCTTTTCCTGTCGAGGACTTTCCACGAAGAGGAGGGACTGGATGAGGTCAGAGTCAACTGTTGAATAGAGCATGTCATCCGTACAAGTAACTTGATTACTAATTGTAACAAATTTTTTTATTCTAAATATATTACTTGATTTTTGAAATAATTCAAAATCACCATTGCTAATTTTTATAGCCTTTTCTGGATGTCTAGGCTTTGCCTAATCTTTAGTTTGCTGCTGATGAGATGCATTTAACAATCCACATGACTTGAGGATTTATTTAAGGATATTGATCCTGTCACTTCAGGTGATAGTGCCCCTCCCCTCCTGGGATCTGAAGACCAAAGAGCCACTGACCTCTGACCCAGAGAAGTATGCCATAGAGACAGAGCTGATCTTCAAATACTCACCTTTTAAAAATGAACAGCAGCTGATGGAGCAGTTCAACAAAATAGAAAGTAGCAGTGGTAAGAGTATGAACATGTGTCTTCATGTGAAGAGATTCATTTTGTGATGTCAGTCAATTAGAGTTCATAGCCACTCTCTCTGAGGCTTCTCCTGAGAGTGAAATGTTTTTGTGGATAAAATTATCTTTGTTGTGTCAATACATTTTATTAAAAGGTATAAGCTTTAGTGTTGGGGAATCACATTGTTGATATTAATTATGATGCTTACTTTCGTGTTGTATTTTGTTAAAGGTACTCTTGTGATCATCTATAATCTGAAGCTGATGGACAACAGAGAGCCAGAGCTGGATGTGGAGACAGATCACCAGGACATACTGATGGCTGGGACGCTTGTTGAAGGAGTGTGAGTATATTAGTTGTTACTTTGAGTGATTCGCAAAATTCATAAAACCAATTAAACAATTTATCTAAGGCATCTAACCTATGGCGAAAGGAATTAAAATGTGTACACTAACATTATTTGAAGGTGATCATATTTATCAGAACTTTTTTGTGAATGTTGATGGCCGTGCCCTTCCCTTTCTCACAGGAAGCCAGAGAAGAGGTCATTTAGGGCGTACGCTGCTGTTTTGTACATTGACCCACGCATGAGGATTTTTATCCAGGGACATAAAGTCAGAACCAAGAGGCTGTCCTGCTGTCTGTTTAAACCAAGGTAATATGACAACACATTTACACTGTGTCTGTAACTGCTGTACTCCAGTGGCAAGACTTTCATTAACACTCATGTTTCGTTAATAGGGTTTATAAATACTCGTCGACTCGTTTCAAAACTCGTGCTGAGCACGAAGTGAAGAAAGCTGATCACCTTGCTAAGATTGGTGAGTCTGTGTTGAAATGTGTGTTTTCATTTACATTTTGTTACTTGACTCCCTCACTCTCCTCAGTTAACAATGTTGTCATTTAATTCAGCGGAGGAGAAAGCCAGAGAGGCGGAGAGTAAGCGCCTGGCTCTGGAGGCCAGATTAGGAGAAGACCTGTCAAAAGATTCACGGGTAAGCCACGTAGATTATTTTGGTTAATTTGTCAAATAAAAATATAGTTGCGTCGATGTAGACAACCTTTTAAACTGAAACTAGGACAACATTTTATTTTGTAATTCTAAACCCCGACCTTAATCTAAGATTGTTATAATGTCTCAGCTGATGTCTCCCTTTGCCCTGTCTTTCTCAAGGTAATTCTGAGAAAAGTTCAAGATTCGGCCATGATGCTTCGACGGGATGCTGACATGAAGAAAAGGCGTCTCGAAGCCAAACAAAAGTATGATGGACAATATTGTGAAAACCTAATTTCTCCTATTTACAGATTTACAAATGGTTAAAGTTAAGTTTTTTTTTCCACCCCCTATAGGCTAATCATTTAAGAAATTAACCTTAATATTAGACTCTTTACTGGCCAAAATTATTGATTTTGAAATTTTTATATGAATATGTCTACAGTGTGTTCTGTTTGTTTGCATGGAAACTGAATAGTAACGTGAAAAGATCGCTCTTTAAATCACTTGGGGCTTAGTCTATTTCCTGTTAGTCTCCAACACTTTCTTGTTCCTCAGAGCATTGAAGGAACCCAAGGAGCTGAATTTTATATTTGGAGTGAACATTGGACAGAGGGACCTGGATGGGATGTTTGTGTACAACTGCTCTCGTCTCATCAAGATGTACGAGAAGACAGGGCCCCAGCTGGAGGGAGGCATGTGAGTGATGTGCACAGAGAGATTGAAAAGTGGTAATGTTGGAATGATTAGGGAAGGTTGTTTACAGTTCTGTGATTTGTGTGTTTTAGGGCCTGTGGAGGTGTGGTTGGAGTAGTGGATGTGCCGTATTTAGTTCTAGAGCCTACTCACAACAAACAGGACTTTGCAGATGCTAAGGAGTATCGACATTTACTGAAATCCATGGGGGAACATTTAGCTCAGTACTGGAAGGACAGTAACATTGGTGAGTCTCTCTGAATTGTTGGATTTCTGTTTGTCGCCAACCTGCAAAGTTCAAATAAAAAAAAAAATCATTAAACCTTTAAAAATAGGCTCAGCACTACTTGACAAGTTGTCAAATGTCAGTTTCGATGGATTCAAATCACTCTGCTCCAGTTGCTAGAAAAAGTTTCAAGTTGAGACACTTCTCTGATAAACAGGTTAGTAAAGACATAATAAAAAAATGTGAATGCATTTAATGACTGAAATACTGAATTCCTTTCACTTCACTTCAAAAATGCCCACTTTAAACTTCTACTTGAATAGCTCTTTTATTTTAATAATAATACAATTTTATAATAAAATTAAATGCTGGGTGTCTGTGTGTGATGCAGCTCAGAAAGGCATAGTGAAGTTCTGGGATGAGTTTGGATATCTGTCCGCCAGCTGGTCTGCACCACCATCATCAGAGCCAAGATACAAGAGACGTCGCGCCATGGAGATTCCACTTACTATTCAGTGTGGTAAGTTACGCACACAAAATCCACATTCACACACACACTGTATCTCAACAAACTAACTTGTTGCTACAAACGTACACTGACTCGCTGATTCTGCTCTTTATTTTCAGATAAATGTTTAAAGTGGAGAACGCTGCCATTCCAGATGGATGCAGTGGACAAACGCTACCCAGACAGTTGGGTGTGTCTCATGAACCCCGACAGCAGCCAGGACAGGTACACACAGAATGTTTTAAAGTTGCAGTTCCTGTGTCACTACATTTCTGTCTTGCGATAAGTGTCGTGTTCCTATGTCTAGTGTGCATTCTGTGTTTTTAGGTGTGACGCTCCTGAGCAGAAACAGAATTTGCCATGTGGTGTTCTGAAGAAAGACAAGCAGACAGCTGAAGACAAACAGAAGGAGCTGGCAGAGAAAATCAAACAGCAGCAGGAGAAACTAGAGTCCCTGCAGGTGCCTCATCCTTCTCTCCCTGTCTCTTTCTGTTGTTCTCTGTCTTGTGTACATCAGAATATCATAAATTGTATTTCCTCCTATCAGAAAACCAACACCATCAAATCTGCAGCAGATGTAAAGAAGCTACCACTGGAGGTCAGCATGAAACCAACAGAGAGCTCCTCTCAGGTACAAACTCCTCATACATTTTTTTACAAACTCCTGTCACTCTCTTCTCACTTTCAAGTAAAGTATGGTGCTTGAGTTTTCACAAGTTTTGTTCACTTTGCAGCCCCAATTTATCTTACTATGTAACTCTTTAAATCTTATCATCTTTTAATATTTTATTTTATTGTATTGTTTATTCTGGTAATATCACTGGATAATATAATTCTGGAAGGATGAGCAATATACAGAAAGTTACAGCAGGTATTAAGAAATCAGTTCAAACTGATTTTCACCTACCTTTTATGTCCCCAGACTTTGAAATGGGTTGGGGTTTTTTTGCTGGATGTAGACAATTTTTAGACATTTTTAACAGTTGAAAAAATGTCTTCTGGTAGAAAAGCACACCTCAGAATATTCTGTCATTTATAGAAAGTGAAGAGAAATAATTGAGATAAAATAGTGTGTGCAGTTTAAGCTACAGCATTTGCAATGAAAATTATACTTTTGTTTCTGAATTATTTAATTTCTTGATTGTTTGCCATTTTCAATATTCAAAATAGATCACAGATAATTTCACATACAACAGGACCTAAATAATGAGTTTTATATGATCAATAACCTGCTTGTGACTGTTTGATTGCGCTGCCTAAGTTCAATACAGACAAACTAGTGCTTGTACTTGTTGGCCAATGTCTGGTTCATTCATAAAGACTCAACAAATTAGGTGCGTAGTAGTTCACTAACACTGCTGTTGGTGATCATTGATTCATTCATTATCTCATGGAAATGTTTTATTTGTTGTCTCCTTTTCACATGTTGTCGGTTCAGGCAACTAGGTCCACAACACGGCCACGCTCACCACCACTCCCAGCTCACCTCAAAAGTGCACAGAGTGCTCCTCCATCTCGTGCAGCTTCCCAGCGCCCCACCCGAACACCTGCCCCTCCGCCTCCGCCACCCAAAGTGGAATTACCCAGGTCCAGAGCTGCAGCAAAGGCTCCTGCAGCAAAGGCTCCTTCAGCAAAGCCTGTGCCCAAAGCAACTGCCAAAACGCCCCCACCCAGTCGCAGCTCACGGGTAAGTTACAGGTTTTGAGACGTTTTCCACTAAGCCCACAAAGTACCAGAGGAATGGTTTGTTGGTAAAACAATGTAATACTATATGGCTGCAGGTCCCAAGTTAAATGCCAAACAACAGTGTGAATTAGTGATATCTGTCTCCTTACACAGACACCTGCCACAGCATCATCAGCCAAACCAGCAGCTGCTGGACAACGCAAGAGATTCATAGAGCAGGAGGACAGTGAGGAGGAGGAGGAGGAGGAGGAGGAAGAAGAAGAGGACAAGGACAAGGACGACGGCGACAGTGAGGAGGAGAGTGACAAAGAAGAGCCACAGACAAAGAAATCCAAGATGGCTCCAGCAGCTGGTAACCGTGGGAAAGTGGTTGAGAAGGCCACACCTCCCAAACGTAGCAAGTTGGATGAGGTAAACACACAACATTAGAGTAGACTTTCCTTGCAATCAGGTCAGAAACATTGTAGCTCAGAGTTTTAATTGTACAACTAATAATATATCAATACTGCAAAATGTTCACCATCATCTTGTGAATTAGTCTGTGTGTGTGAGTCTGAGTGTGTGGTGCATTGTGCAACATGCTGTGATGGTGTGTACTGCTGTCTCATTTCTGCCGCTTGTTGCCTTTCCTCCTTCATTATGACTTGACTCCCACAAGGGATAAACTTTCATGAAGTGAGTAAATGAAGAGGAGACATAAATAAACAGAATTGGGGTAGTTGTTTTCTTACAGCACCATAAGTCTTTTATTACAGGTATAGTGTCTCTCAATAGCTAATCGGGGAGAAAGGTTACTCAAATTCTATATAAGGCATATGCTGCTCCATGTGTACACATAAAGGCTATAACTACAATTTGTCTTTTATAGTCTTTTTACTTATTTGCCAGGTTGCTGCTCTGTGCAGATATATTTAGCTTTACAGAACATGAGTTTTACGTTAAAGCGTCTCATCATGTGGGCATTAAAAGTTTTTTTTCTCCTTTTTCCTTGGACAAATCTTTTTATCAGGAGACTTTCAACTAAAGTGCGGTGAACACTGCTTCTTTAGCTTCCTACAGTATTTGGATAGATGGCAAGATGGTGACACTGAAATCAGCTTTAGACTTGTATAGTGAAGAAAAAGAAGGAAATATGGCCATTCCTGGATGGCCAAGTAGAACCTGCAATCAGAGCCCCTCTGCTGTTGACCTTGCAGGTGAAAACACACTCACAGACTGAGAAGAAAGTGGTTTCTACACCTACACGGCAGACAGCAACCACACCAACCTCTGTCTCTAAATCCATTTCCATGCAACTGCATGGGACTAAAGCAAAGGTAGCTTTACTCTGTCTCTCTCCATACTACCGTCAAATAGAGCTGGGCTGTATCTGCTCTCACAACTTCTAACAATCATGACAACTTGGGTGTATTGTCAAATTATCATTCTCTCTTCTAACAATCCTCTCTTGAACCTGAAATTGACATATTCTCTCACGGCTCTCTGTGCAACCAAGCATGCCATTCTCACCCAGTGCCTGAGGTCACACTGGGACCTTCACTTCTTTCATTAACAGGAACGCAAGTCTTTTCTTTTAACCTTACTCTATCTTTTCAGTAAACATCTTTTCCCTGACTGTGCTGGTGGTAATGATTGTTTTGTTTTTGTAGGTATCTGAGAAGTCCCCACAGGAGGAACCAGAGAACGACACTAAAAATGCTCAGAAAGGTGAGATGGTGGACTGCTCTACAGTAACATTCATCACACAATAAAAAGCTCTAAAAGCTGGGAGGGATTTCAACCTATGTATTTTGCTTCTACAGATAAGGGTCTGCTGGTTGAAGTACGTGTCAACAAGGAGTGGTACACAGGCAAAGTCATTGCTGTGGAGGCTAATAAACAGAGTGTCCGCTGGAAAGTGAAGTTTGACTATGTACCTAGATCCACCCCTAAAGACCGATGGTATGATACTGCGTCAGTGTTGCTGCATTCACAGCGTATTTTGTTGACATGCCAGATAATTAATACCATATGTTTGTATGTGTCTGTCTGTCAAGGGTGTTTAAGGGTAGTGATGATGTCCGGTTGATGCGGCCGCCGTCTCCAATCTCTCAGACACCTGACACCCAACAGGAGACGGAGAAGGGTCCCGCACCCATGGAGCCAGACACTACGCAGCCAGGAACCAGTCGAGAGGTGACTGATAGTCTGGTCACCATGTTGAGGTGAGCTCATTACATGAACTGGTGTTGCTACCACACACATTGTTGATTCCAACAGCCAGAATGCATAGTTTTAGAATAATTCTTCATTCAAGTCTTGTCACTCTGTGGTGTGTTCACTGTGCTGTTCGTGTTTCCAGGACGATGCTGCGTTACTTCTTCCCTCCTGCTTTTCGGATTCCAAAGGACGATGTTAACAGCATGACGGCTGAGGAGTTGGTGGCCTTTCCGTTGGTGAGATATATAATAGATGATTTAATAGATTGGTCCTAAAATTAAAAAAACAAATGTAGTTTTACATTGAAAGCAATAAAATTATTAGAGAATGGAGAACTGTATCTACTGGGAAATGGATTGTTTCTAGCAAAATACTACACATTGAAATAATCTGAGAATGTGTTGACCTGTCCTTTCGAGTCTGTTTTCTTGTCCAGAGTATTGAGTCCTGGTGTTTTAATGTGTTCCTTTCCCTCAATTTAGAAAGAGTATTTCCAGCAGTATGAATCAGGTCTTCAGTCGTTGTGTAACTCGTACCAGAGCAGAGCTGATGCTAGGGCCAAAGCTGTGGAAGAGAAGAGCAACAGCACTGAGATCAAACTGAAGGAGGCAGACGAGAAACTACAGAAACTACGAACAAACATCGTAGCACTCCTGCAAAAAGTACAAGAGGTAAGACTTACTTCTTCAACTGCACATACTGCACATACTCATGGTCAAAAAAACAGAACCTTTCCAAACAGTGTAACAAAATATACCACTTTTTTAAATGTATTTATTTTTATTACACTTTTAGGATATTGACATAAACACAGATGACGAGCTTGACGCCTACATAGAGGACCTCCTTACAAAGGGTGATTAAAGAAGACGGAAAAGAGAACTAAGAAGAGAGAAGAGGACATGCAGACCGTAGACTCGCAGTGTTCATTCCAGCCATTATATTGCTGACAGCTCCCCAAGGACTTGTGTGCAGAGTTGACTGTGAATTATTTGGGGATGTTTTCATTGTTGATCCCTCCACTTGTTAAATCAGATTGTCATAAGTTTGATCTTTTGATTTTGATCGTTTCAGCATTTAGTCAGAACCAGGGCACTCTTTGCTTTTTTGCAGATTGGCTGGTGTTTCTACATGGTTGGGTAGCCTTCTGGCCTATGGTTTTCTCTTTAGTCCTTTTTATATACCTGCTTATATATGTTAATCTATGTTTAAGCCATCCTATCTTGATTGACCTTATAATAATTTGTGTAGGTTTAAAACAGTTCAATTCATGTTCCCTTTATACAGTCAGCTAATGCTGCGACAGACTGAAGAGACTACATTTGTTCCTCATTTCGGTCCTTCGAGAATTGGACACACCAAGTGACTCCAGACTTGGGCTTTTTATTTTTGTACACTAAAATCGCCTCTGTGTTGCCCATTACCTTCCTCCATCCTGGTCTGCAAACCAGGTTAATATTTTACGGTTGGGTGGTGTATCACACCCATAAACAAGAGCTACTTACTGGGTTTTATCAGTATGATTATTCCCTTATATCCCTCCTGACTTTAAGCTACGACTGTTCTGTTTTGGGTTTTTTTTTTTGGCCGAAAAAAAATCTCATTTAAATGCAAAAGTTGTGTGTTTATAATATTTTTTCGTGCCTGTGTCCTTCCTTTTGAACAGATTTTTAACATGTCGTGAAAATGTTTTATTAAACGGTGCATGCTTTCATTCTTTTTGTTCTGATAGGAACGAAGGATTCTGTATTTTTGACAAATATTTACTTGGAACAATAAAACTAGTTCAGCCACATCTTTGATGTATATATATGTCTGTTATTTGGTAAGTCTGTAGATGCTAAAAAACAAAATATTGGTGGTGGGAAATCTACATTTTAGATAGTTTTTGGAACTATTAGTTTCAGTTAATGCAACTCTTGAAGGGGAAATTCACCTTAATTTGAAAAACAAAATGTCCCCATTTTCCCCCCAGCTGTTTAGTTTAATTTTCCCAGGGTTTGCTCCCTTGAGATTTCTGCCACGTGGAAAGAATTTAGTGTGAGGTGCTCAGAGCAATGAGAAACAGATTAGAAATAGTTAAAATCAGCAGCAATATGTCTTTTCTGGACACTGTTGACGGTGCGTTGTATGTATGGATTATCCAGAGTAACAGGAACAGTTTCTTGAATGGTAAATAAAACTCCAATCAACTCAACTGGACTGTAGTGAAGGCAGAAAGCTGACATGTTTATATAGATGAGAGTTAATCAGAACTGCGTACCAGTTGGTTACGTTTCCGTTGTGCTGTAATTTGAACGGAACCAGACATTTATTTTGAAGGCGAGAGTTCACGCCTTGTAAACACAGCTGGGGCTAACGACAGGTAAGAGTTCCAGCCTGTCTCGCACTTCTGTGAAGTTTACGAGTACGTAATTCAGAATGTATAGGTGTTACATGCAGGTGATTCAGTGTTACCAACGCCGTTATCAGTGTAAACTGGCTAAAGGTTATTGCCAGTAACGCAGACCTAGAAAAGGCTCGCAGCTGTTAGCCGAGCGCAGCTAACTGTTGTGGTCTCGATGAAGAAGGATCCAGGCTGCCGGGGAAGTTGGCAACGTGTTGCCTGGATTAACAATTACACTACAAGTCAATCAAATAAAATTACGATTCTGAGCCAAACGGGAAGCTGAAAAAAGAGGACAGCGAAGTGGAATGACCTTTGACCCACTTCGGTGACCTCCAGTCAGATGTTGGTTTACTGAGCTGCTGTGAGTTTAATGTTGCTGGACACTTTTTAATTCTTCTTCATTAACTAGAAATGCCGTGATTTTATTTGGTACGGGTAGATATAACTTAAGCCACATTAATATTATGCTTTATTTTGTTTGCTTTAAGTTATGGACGGAACTAGTTAGAATTAACACGTTTATCGAGAAAATAGAAATTCTGTTAACTATTTAAAAAAAAAAAAACTACATTACTTGGAAATGTTAGCACTTCTGTTTTGAATACAAAAAACGCTTTCAAAAAATATGAAAGATTACGGCTAATACAAATTATAATGTTGGGCTAACAAATGTAAAAAATGTAAAAAGTTATTTAGAGCTGTTCTCATGAGCTTAAAGACACATGCTGGTTTGTAGCTTTCCAACAGTGTTTATGATTACTGATTGAATTCTGTGGGTGTGATTTGGTTTAAAATATTCTCATTACCTTTATAAATGTAAATATGAAGCCTAAAACACCATCTGATGATTTTGGATTAAAATATGTGTGATTCTCATCTGCCTGAATTCACTGTAATGTGGTGCTGGATGCTGGGATATGTGAGGCCTCCATCCCATCCATCAAGTTTTATATCTAGATATTGTTGACTTCTGTTTAAGAGTATGAGGTGTGTCTTTATAAAGCCAAACATAAAGTATGTAGAAGAAAGAGGAAGAAGTTCTGCAAATCCACAAAAGTTGTGTTTTATATTAGTATTTTGTATTAAGCAATATTATAAATTGCATTCTAGATAATGAAACCAAGCTAAAAAATGTTTCTCCATACTGCCTTAACACAGTTGAATGCTTTATCTGTCGTCACTGTGCTCATTCTCTTTTCTCACCTCTGACTGCAGGTCTTGAGCCATGTCGGTGTGCGCAGCTCTACTGAACCGCCGTGTAGCAGGAGGCTGCTGCAGGGTGTGGTGCGGTGTCCCTCGACCGCTGGCACACATCAGATCAGCCAGCGTAGCTGAGCCGGGCGCAAGAAAATCTGATGACGAACAACTCTGGGGGTCAGAAGGCAACCTGCCGTTCTCCAGAGCCAAGATAGGATCTTTCTTCCAGGAGAGGCCGGTGCTGAAGAACCCATTTCTAGAGGATGCTTTGCTCAGAGGATACCTGAGGAGACACCTGCCCCAGGAGGTGAGGAGGGAGCACAGCTGTGCTGAGAAGGGTGTCATATATTTTATTATAATGCGGCCATTTCTTCTTCTTCTTCTTAATCTAGTTTTACCGCGGTTGCATTACCGCCACCTTCTACTCCGGAGAGTGGAACAAACAATAGACTCAATAACTACATCCCTCTTTCTGCTCAGATCTTCATATTGTTCTATCAAAGCTGTTGTTTTTGGTATTGATGAGCAGGGGAAAAGGCAGTTTAGCATATGCAAAGCATGGTAAAAAATGTATTGGATAAATAATGTAGTTCTCAAATATGTTTTGTCTTATTAATTAATTAGAACCTCAGTTATATGTCTGATGCACATTTTCCCTTAGTTTTGCTGTCGCAACAAGCAAGTTTTGTTCCAGGGTCCACTTTACTATTATTTCCAACTCACTTGGATATGTGACAACGTGAGCAAACAGCTGGACAGAATCCTTCTTGTCAGGCAAATAAGGGAAGTCTTGTTCATAATCTATGTGAATGCATGTGTATATACTTGTTCACAGACAGCTTTCTCGGACTTGTGTGCATTTGGAGAGCGTGTGGCAAGTGAGGTGGACGGGTGGGGCAGAGAGTGTGAGGTTACCCCTCCACGGTTGGTGCACTTTGACCCCTGGGGTCACCGAGTGGACCACATTGTGACCTCCCCGGCTTGGAAACGCATGAAAGACCTGTCTGCACAGGAAGGACTGGTTGCCATTGGCTACGAGATGTCATTTGGGGAATGGAGGTTATGAGACTGTTTTTACTTTGTACTTTTCAGTTTAGCTCATATGTCATGTTTCAGTTCAATAAACATTTGTTGTCAGTTTCTAATAGAAAAAGGTAATGAGACTAAACTAAGAGAAATCGTGTGTCTGTGTTCGTGTTTCAGTCGTGTGTACCAAATGAGCAAGTTGTACATCTTCTCTCCCTCCGCTGGTCTCTACACCTGCCCTCTGGCCATGACTGACGGAGCAGCTAAAGTCATCCAGGTGTGTCACATAAACAAATGATTCGCCTAACTTCACATACTGTATGTCTTAAACCAACACCATATTTTGCGGCAAAGCAAACTTTGATCATTAAATTATGTTAATTTTAACAGTAGCTGCACTTACATGCACGCAAGTAACCAGATAATTGCTGGTTTTCCACAGTTCCCTAAATTACTTTAAAGTAATGTAATTGGAACAAGGAGCCTGTTTTTCACAGGAGCACATGTGCATGACGGAGACAGTATTGTGGCAGATGAAAGGAAATATCCTTCTTTTGTAGCTGTATCCAAAATTTTACTACAGCTGAAATAAATACACCTAAGCCCTACCTAGGTGTCCACAGTTGAACAAGTAGGCTGTAAAGCTCAGACAAATGCTCACAGTAAGGAAAATACAGTGTGCTCTGGGATCTTGATCTCATGATTACTGAACAGCTGCATGTAAACGTGGGTTTTATCGTAGTCAGGTTATTGCAACGCATGTAAATGCATTCTTGTTTTAAACAGTTTTGTCCCAATAACCTTCCTTTTTGGAGCTTATGAACATAGTGAATGATTTTTCTGGCTGTATATCTGAAGTCCAAAGGTGTTTCGTGGCCAGTAGATGAAGCCTACAGTCGTTTGACCTCCCGTCAGCCCGAACGTTTCTGGACGTCAGGACAGTGGATGACGGAAAGACAGGGAGGATCTGACGTGGGTCAGTAGTGACACTCATGGTTGTCTTACATGCACCAGTATCATAAAGAAACTGCTATTAAGTGTTGTACTATCCACTTATGTCCCAGTGATACTTAATAGTTGTTACCTGTCTGGAAATGTATTTACAAACTTGCACAGTTACGGCTTTTTGGCTTTGTTGTGCAGAACAAGACTAATTACTGTAATGTATGTTGAGTTGTCTCTCCATCTCCCCAGCCAGCGGCACAGAGACGGTGGCCGTTCCCCAGACAGATGGTTCATACAAACTACACGGCTTCAAGTGGTTCACCTCTGCTACAGATGCGGACATGACTCTCACGCTGGCCAGAACGCAGGACAGCACAGGAGCGACCACACCGGTAGCGCTGACTTCCTACACTCCTCTAACGTCAGTGACTGCTCTTCTTGAATGACTTACCGTATGTGTGCTTGTCTCTGTCTGACAGGGTAGCAGGGGTTTGTCTTTGTTCTACGCAGAGGTGAGAAGAGATGAGCGTGGCCGGCTGAAAGGTATAGAGGTTCAGAGACTGAAGGACAAGCTGGGCACGAGACAGGTGCCGACTGCTGAGTTACTGCTGGACGGCCTGCCGGCACACAGGGTGAGTTACACATCATCAGTTTTCACAGCAAACTGCAGACTCCTTCTCTGATCTATGCAGATATGATCAATGTGCCACACTTTGTTTCTGTTAAAGCTTTGTGCAGTAGGAATAAGCAGAACCTTTTTGGTGTTACTCTGAAAAGTGGAACATTCACAGTGATCTTGTTAGCAAATCCTCTGTAACAAAGAGCTATTGACCGCTAGAAGTAGACCAAGAACAACAAATCTGGATTTTCTGTGATGATTTGGGTCTGCAACTCAAGAGAGCTGCAGGTGGCATACAGTCTGCTTACGTGACGTTGTGAGTCGTGACTGGCTACCAACAACTTTATATGGAGGATTCAGTGAAAGCCAGACGGACCGGCAACCCAAAACAATGAGCTGAAAGCAGTTGAGAGCCGTTGATTAGGTCATTGATTAGTGTTCATATCAAAAATATTACTTAATAGAGCGGTAACAATAAATGCCCCAAAACATTTTTCTGCTCATGTATTCTTATATGAAATGAAATTGTTTGCTAATAATTTATAATAAGCATATGTCAAAACCATACTAATTCTATACAGTAAAAACCCCAAAAGGCTGCAGTATAATCACTGTGACGAGCTGGAAACATTTGAACACTTTCAGCCAGGTTCTCTCACTTCATGCTCCATTAGAACAACCATTTATGAAATGCAATACTACATATTATGGAAACAAGACACAAGTGAAATGCCTTTTCCTTTGGATGTAATCTCTCTGTTGACACAGTGCCATCTGATTTTGTTTTGGCATCAAATAACTGCATCATTATCTTTTTAAACCTTCTCTACATTTACAGCTCTCGGAGGAAGGGAGAGGTGTGGCCTCCATAGCTAACATGCTAACTATAACCCGGATCCACAACAGCATCTCTGCAGCAGCCGCAATGCGAAGGCAGGATACTACTCGTACTACTACACTATTTATTTCTGACAACACACTTTAAATAAGCTGATTAATAATATACGTGTTTGTTCACAGGGTGGTCCAGTTAGCTTGTGACTATGCCACCCGCCGCACTGCTTTTGGAAAGCTTCTTAAAGACCACCCACTGCACATACAGACTCTCGCTAGGATGGAGGTAAGCTGGCAGAGGGTGAAGAATCTACGCAAACTCTATTCAGTGTTTCCCATCATGCCTCACCCAGTCTTTGTTCCGACATGGACAGGTGGAGACTCGTGGAGCGTTCCTCCTGGTGATGGATGTGTGTCGTCTGCTGGGCCGAGAGGAAAGCGGCATGGCGACCCAGCTTGACACGCACCTGCTACGTCTTCTCACTCCCGTGGTCAAACTGTACACTGGGAAGCAGGTGCCCGGCTTGTACAAATGTGATGAGTTGTCATCTCGCTGTTTTGGCTCAGACACTTAACGTCTTTGTTTTGTTTTGTCTCAGGCGGTGGCCGTGGTGTCTGAGGGTTTGGAAAGCTTCGGTGGGCAGGGCTACATCGAGGAAACCGGGTTGCCTGGACTACTTCGGGATGCACAGGTGAGGTCTATACATAAAAATCAACAGTATATTACAGTTTAAAAGCTTACCAGTTTTTTTTTTTTTTCTCTCTCAGGTGTTGAGTATTTGGGAAGGTACCACAAATGTTCTGTCTCTGGATGTGCTGCGCTGTGTGATTCGCAGCTCAGGAATGGTTCTTCATGCTTACTTCACCCATGCCAAGGTGCGTGGTCAGGGAATACTTAAGGAGCTTTCTTCCTATCTTTAATCAAGAGCATGCTCTTTCAGTTTGAGAGCATGACTTATTGATTTCACATTCAGATTTTGTAATACTCACTCTCAAAACCCTCAAATAGCACCTGCTTGCACTTGGATTTGCTCTGTTTCTGCTCAAACTGGATGCTTGCACTCAGATATGTTGTTGCTTGCACAGATTTCTTCTCTCCTTCAGGCTGCTTCTGTGCGCTCTTGGATTTCTGCTCTGCACTTGGATTTTTTTGTGCAACACCCCTGTCAGAATTCCCCAACCAATGGAATGCCAGCTGCAGTGTTAACCAGTGAAATGATCGCTGCCTTGTTGCGGGTGCATTTACTTTACTTCTTACAGCGACCCGAATGATGTGGTTACACTGTAACTGGGTTTGCCTACTCCCGCCCTCCACGACTTTATTATATTTACAGTAAATGTATATACCAGCGACTGTATTTTTTCTTTTACTATAATACTTAATATTATATACTTTATACCAGCACCCTTACTGTTTATTTTACAATCATAATAGTAATAGTAGCCGTATAGCACACCGACGGGGGCCGGTGAGGGGAAAACAACGAGGGCAGACATTCCACGTGCACACAGAAGCAGCCCGAGTGTGAGGAAAAGAAATCTGCGCAAGCAACAACTTATCATCAAGCATCCCGATTGAGCAGAAGCAGAACAAATCCAAGCACAAGAAGGGAGTATTTGAGTGTGGAGAGAGTATTACAAAATTTGAACATGAAATCAATATATCATGCTCTCAAAGTGAAAGAGCATGCTCTTGATTAAAGATAGGAAAAAAAGCTCCATAAGTCTTCATGTCAAAAAAGATCGGTCACTTATCTGTGACAGAGTTGAACAGGAATGTGATGTGCACTTGTTTTCTTCTCCTTGTAGTCCCTGCTTGCAGGTGCATCGAGCGTTGCCTCATTGGCTCCAGCAGTGAAAGCAGTCGATGGTGCTCTCTCTGAACTGGAGAACTTTGTTCAGGTAGCAGCTACCAGAGCACCCAGCTACATGGAACTAGCTGCCAGGGACCTGGCATACAGCTTAGCTCGCATCTACACAGGTAGGTACCACAATCACACATATACTCCTCTCCCTTAAAAGAGTACGCCACCGATTTAGCATTACACTCTATTATATAATGTATAATATTGTTGAGCTCTCGATGAACCGTTAAAAAAATCTAAATTGATGCAGCAGAGCCAGAGATATCATGTTTTTTATTGCATGCATTCATCATCCTTATCAAAACATGGTGCCTACATTACAGAGGCCTGGTAGACGCCCTTCTTTCTAACTCAACATCCTCAGATTTTTCTCATTTTGAATCGCGTCTTCAGCCAGACACTTCCTCAAGTGACATCATATTTATGAGACTTTGCTCAGCTCTCTCTGGAGCCACAAAAGGCTTTATACAATAAAATTCCACATATACGCCCTAAGACCTGTTAGCAGACTTGTTGGTGTGTGAGTTCCCTTTTAACTTTTAGCTATCTGTGTGTTAACAGGTGCCCTTCTCATTGACCATGCATGTTGGACAGGTGCCTCTCCATCTGACACCTATGCAGCTCTCAGGTAAGAAAGAAAAAAAAAAAGATCTAAATGTATACTTCTTTTAGGCTTAACAAAATGCAACACACATTTTTTATTCATTCATCATATATGTTTTTATTTTCCTTCATCAGGTGGTGTGAGCATGACTTGTGTCCCGTGGCGACTAAACAGGCAAAGGGCTGCTATGATCCCAGCACTCCAGCGCTCGATGCTGCGCTGGTGTACGACCGGCTGATCTAAGGCTGAATGTTCATTGATAACGAATTAATCTGTCACTTGATCTGCCATTGCTGTGCCTCACTTTTATTCTGTGGCAGATCTAGTTACTGTATCCCACATTTCTTTTAAATGTTGTAGATGACTGAAATAATTAAATCCCACTCCTAAGCACAGCAGTGGAACTGAAAATCTAGCTTCTTAAACTATGTAGTTCCATCTACATGAAGCTTTAGGTGATTTGGTATTTTTGATATTTACATTTGTATGCGCAGGCACCTGATTTTTGGAGGCCTGGATGCTTGAAAAGTGTGAAGTGGATAAATAAAACATGACCCCAGGTTTATCACGTTCACAGTCATGATCACGTCCACAGTTAGTAGACTAAGAGAAAGCAAAGATCAACAGACCTTAAATTAACTAGAGCACAGTTCAGGATGCAAGAAGAGGACTGATGCAGGTGCAGGAGGGACTGAGCTGTGAGCTCCAGAACTATGAAACATAATGTTAACTTTTGCACAATTTATACACCGCCCAATTCTTTTTCATTGTACTGGGAATAATTCTCTTGTATGTTTAGTATGCTAACAATAAAAAAAAACGAGATATACAGACGTTTTTTGGAATTAGAACAATAAGGAATATATACAATATACGTGTATACTTTTTTTTCTTTTCATTTTCATATAAATATTCCAGTACCCGGTTTTTGTTTCGCACCTTGGAAGTTGTGAGTTCCAGAGGAGACCCTGAAGGCGGCATACGTCTTGCTGGAAAAACAGGAGGAGGGATTTCAGGCGAAAGTGTACATAATGTACACGGATATTGATTCTGGGCAGACGGTAACTAAAAGAGCTTTAAAGAAACAAATCATGCATATGAAAATGAAACCATAGCTACAACAACAGCGTGTATTTTGAGATTTTTTTCCCTCCGCTTTTTCCGGGTTTATTTTAAGCTTTCAGGTCCGGATCGCAGGACTGAAACAGCCCACCACAGTCCTGTTCACGGACCACCAGCATGGACAAGGCTCCAGGTTAAAGTGGATCATGTTTTCTGCCGTTTTAATGTCACTTCTGCTGGTGTTATCGGGTCACCAGCAAGTCACATCGGGCTCTCGTGTCCTGTGGAAGCAGCCTGGTGTCGGATTAGCTGGGTGGTCTTCAAACGCCACACCAGCGATGAGGTCTCAAAACAGCAACGATGAGGTCGGTGGGCTTTACAGGATTAACATGTTCACTGTCGTGCGTGTGGAATGTGGTTATCGAGTGCGTGTGTGTGTGTGCGCGCGCGCGCGGGCTGTTGACTGGTTTATTAATATTAATCGTCAGGTCGTCAGCAGGTTTCTGCAGCTGTCACATGATGAGAAGGAGCGCACAGGCAGGAATGAAGTGTGGCCGCTCAGTTTAATGTGACATGTGCGCGTCCACATCAGGGCACGTTGACATGTCAGGGTCCCGCAGTCACAGGTGGATACATACAAGTGTGTTGTTGTTGTTGTTGTTTGGAGATGCACGGCGTGATGGTGTGTTTGGCCTTCTGTCATGTTCTCGTGGTGACTGAAGATAATGTAACTATTTTTATACTTTACACTCATTCAGATGATGTTTCTTTCTTTTTTTGTTGTTGTTGTTGTTGCATAAATCCAATATTCATAATATAAAAAAAAAGAAGAAAGAAATTCCCATCAGAATTTACCAGACCTCATCAAGGCTGGATTAGCAAATAAGCAGTGCTGGGGCCTCATGACCGCTGTGTACCAGTTAGTTCAGGGTATTTAATACTAATATAAGCTGAATTGTTGAGTTGGCCCTGTCTTGTAGAGGGGGCTTGTGTCTAAGTCTAATTCTAAAACCTTTATTATCACTAAACCACTTTTATTAGGGACATCGATTCAATCTAATGCAATCCAGTGCAACTACTGTGCCACATATTCTACCTTTTAAGAAGCTTACAAGCTTTCTCAAACCTTTCTGTAATAAATCACTATAATGACGAAAGAAAGAGATGTTGAGAAATGTTTAGAATTAACGTTAATGCCTGTAGCTACATGTTGAGGCATTTAGACAAGCAACAAGGAAGGAAAACTGATAGCTTTTTTCTGTGTGTGTGTGTGTGTTTTGTGTGTGATCAGTGTGACCTTGTGATGAACCTCAGTGCTGCAGACCGCTGTTCATTTGTGAAGGACACACCAGACTGTAACATGGAAGATGGCTTCATCAACTACCTTCGTGTGGCCTTCTGTCTCCTTCCGCCCAACCTCACACCTCTCACCATCACTCTCTGTGTAAGACGTGTGTGTGGATAGATGATCTGTGCACCAGCTGATCTGTGCTTTTTGCAAGAATGTAGGAACTTCCTTAGTTCCCCTCTTTGCAACATCAATCTGTCACACTGAAAATAGCATTAATCTCTCTGTGTAGAAAAACATTACAGATTAGGATCAACAGGATCAATGTAGTCAATCAAGGCCATGTTTGTCAGGGTCGACATATTCAGCCTAGTTTTTGTTAATGGAGCATTTGTCTGAGTACAACAGCCTCGAGCAGCACTTCCTTCTGAGTGTGTCTATCCAGTCTATCCAGTCTAGACCTGTACTTTCTTCTGCTTCTCCACAGATATTATGGCTCCTCTTTTTGTTCATCATTCTTGGACTGGCAGCGTCTAAGTTGTAAGTGTGTCTCGTGTTGCCAGTGTCTGTGTGTGTCCCACGACTTCCTCTTCATGTGTCAGGGCGAGTCCCTAACAGATGGCATAAATCATTGATTTGCATTGATTAGATTGAGGTATGGAAAGCATTAATTTGCAGGCCCACGTGTGCAGACTACATATACGTTCATGCGCTCAGTGCGGTCAGCTTAATAGTCACATGACTGTAGAGAGTTTTTCGTCATTGTGAGGTTTCTACAGAGGAAGCCTCGTTTGTTCTGCTTTTCTGCCC
The DNA here is from genome assembly GCA_036023855.1 of Gadopsis marmoratus. Lineage (NCBI taxonomy): Eukaryota > Metazoa > Chordata > Actinopteri > Centrarchiformes > Percichthyidae > Gadopsis > Gadopsis marmoratus. Next base: position 21,015 of record JAVQJF010078176.1, on the reverse strand, counting down.
AACCCCACCCTCCGCACACTTCATGGTAATGTATGGCACATATGTCTCACATGCTTATGGTGTATGAACCAGTACGGCCCCTCAGGTCCTCTGGCACGAGTCTGCTAGTTGTTCCAAAGTGCAGGACTGAAATGTTTGGTGAGGCAGCTTGTAGCTTTTATGCTCCGAGCCGCTGGAACAGTCTGCCGGAGGATCTCAGGGCAGCTGGACGGGTGGACAGTTTTAAACATAAACTTAAAACCTGCCTTTTCAGCCTGGCTTTTGATTAAGAATGATTTATAGACCTTACTTACTTTATTTTACTAAACTACCTTTATGTATTTATGTGGTAAAATCTTATTCCATTTTATTTCTAGTTATTTTATTATTAGGAATTTATTAATTGATTTATTTTTCAGTTATATTTTATTTTATATTTATTATTATCTATGTAATCTAGTTTTTAGTCTAGCTTTTATTTAACTATTTATTTTCTTCTTATTATATTATTATTATTATTTTCTTACTATTATTGTTTATATTCTATCTTAAAATCTATTTTATTATATTTTCATCTCTTTTATTTTCTCGTGTGCGTTGGTTACATGTTCTTAAAGCTGTTCTGTTTTGTTTCTGTTGTTTTTATGGTCTACACATGGTCTGCCTTATTATCTTATCATCTGTGAAGCACTTTGAACTGCACTTATCTGTATGAAAGTTGCTATACAAATAAAGTTTGATTTGATTTGAACCCTAGTGCACTACAATGACTGAAAAAATATGTTTAATGTAAAATGTCCTGACCTATAAAATAATATTTTGTGGAAACTCTGAGATGCCTTCCATTGCCTTTTGCATTTTCTCACGAGTGCACTCACTTATTTTTCTTCCTCCTCAGCTTCTGTCCCAACCTGGCAGCCATCTCTACCAGTCTGCACCTCACTCACAACGTGGCTGTATCCTTCATCTGCATCCACAGCTCTGTACCTCACTCAGATGTTCTCAATTTATTGTGATTTTCATGTACAATCAGTACAAATCAGTCAGACTGCTGATTCGACAACACAGTTCCAATCTCAGAGTGGTTTTTGCAAGTCTTCTCTTTCTATCGAGACTTCTATCGATGTTGTAATTTTTTGCGGTGAAGAATATTTTCCTTGACTGGTGTTTGTGCTGAGGGTGTGACATTTCTGGCTCTTGGTAATGGAGCTCCGGACATCTTCAGTGCCATCGCAGCTTTCTCAAACCCACACACTGCTGGGCTGGCTGTCGGAGCTTTATTTGGTAGGCAGAGTCACCCACACACAAAGATAAATAAACAACTCCAGCTTTTTTAATATATAATCTGCTTGGCCTTGCTCCTCATCGTGCTTGATCTCTCTCCCTTCCTCCACAGGAGCTGGTATATTTGTCACCACAGTGGTTGCAGGCAGCGTGGCGCTGGTCAAGCCTTTCGCTGTGGCCTCCCGGCCATTTCTGCGCGACGTCATCTTCTACATGGTGGCGGTGTTTTGGACTTTTCTCATCTTGTTCAGAGGAACCACGACACTGAGAGAAACACTTGGTACACACACACATTTATATGATTGGACACTAGTGTAGTTTTTGCCTTCTTATCAGATTGTTAGTTGCTTATTGGTCCTTTTTGGAAGGTATTTTTATTGTATATTGATGAGTAATTGTATCAATTTGTACAATTTTTAAGATAGATTGTACAGAAAAGGAGATTTCCCTGTTTTCTTCGGTCTTCTTCCCAACCTTTGCAGCCTCAGCAGCTTATAACATCGGCTTCTGAACCATTTAGTTTAAGTTACCTGTCAACAGATTTCATTGAGATTTAGTTGAAAGTTAGGCAATGAGTCAAAAACAGTGACATTAGTTTATTTTTATTATTTTTACAGGTATAAGAATTTAAAAAGAGATTCAACACATTCAATCTAAAATCTTTGTACTTGTTCATAAATCTGGCATGTATCCCATGATTTTCTGTCACTTAAAAAATCTGAACAATCTTTTATTCACTTAAAATCTGGAGGATTTTGCAGCCCTGCAGGGTGTTGGTGTGTCTGTGAGTCCTTGTTCTGGTGTCAACATCTACAGCCTCAGGATGCAAGCTCAGCTATTCTCTGAACCAAAACAATCCCAGAATGCAGTTCAAGGAGTCACCCACGCATAGTTTTCTGTGAATCACCTACTCTCTGGTGGCACATGGGGGGCAGCAGTCATGATTATCCCATACCCATTTTTAGATATTTCCACACAAACAGGAAACTGTATATACAGTATTCTGTGTGTTTAGCCATTTTATCAACTTTCAAAAGTTTTTTGTTTTACTCCAGTTTCTCAGTATTTTTACACACTGTGACATGTTGAGCTTCGCTTTGCCTCATTTCCTTTTCCTAGGGTACCTGGGCCTCTATGTGGTGTATGTATTAACTGTTATAATCAGTGCGTACATCTACAACCGGCAGAAACATTCGATGAACTCAAATGTCCGGAATGTTGCACATACTGCAGGTGAGAAACACAAATATATATATACACAGACAAAAAAAAATATATTTCTACAATTGCCAGTGACGACATTTTTTGTCTTTGCAGACGATATTCACTCGTCAGACTCGTCTGATGACGATGTTCCCTGCCTGTCTGATGGATCCATCCAACAGGAGTATGGTAGGAATGCAACACCCTTCATAAACCACAATATAAGTTAATATACACCACGGGTTTTCTGCATGATCAGGACGATAACATGCACATGTGTGCGTTTCAGAGTCAGAGTACAGGCCACTTCTGCCTTACTCCGAGTCCACGAGTCAGATCCTGCTGAGCTCGCTGAACCCGGTCGACAACAGGAAGTGGAGGAGGAAATCATGGAGCTGGAGAGTTCTTAAAGTACTGAAGGTGTGTGTGATGCTGGACAGAAACGAGTGGAAGTGTAAAACGTTCAATGTCTGAATTAATCTGGTTGGTACACCAAGTCAAAGGAGTGAAATGCTATTTCAAACTGTTCTTGTAATGTAAGTGATCTTGCACTGGTGTCCCGTTCCCATCAGATACCTCTAGAGATTCTGATGCTGGTCTGCATCCCTGTAGTCGACCAGGACAGAGAAGACAAGAACTGGAGGCGCCCACTAAACTGTCTTCATCTAATCACTGCTCCTCTGGTGTGTGTGTTCACCTTCCGGTCTGGAATATGTAAGTGCATCACCTTTTGTGATGGAGGCAATATGACATACTGTAGCAGCCATAATCAGATGAAATATATGGCTAAATCATTACCCTGTGATTATGTTAATGGTATGTCTAGATGGAGATTATATGATCCAAGGGCAGTTTCCCCTCGGGCTGCTGATTCTTCTGCTGGGACTTTTCCTTTCTGCCATTGTCTTCTGCACCACCACTAATGACTGTCCTCCCAAATATCATTCAGTAAGTATTTGTGGAGATTAAAAAGGAATCCTTATTGATATACAGGATATAACCCTTTTTTGGGGGTGGGGTGGTTGGGGCTTAGGGAGTGCCAGCTTCAGGTCTTGTACACATATCAAGGGGATGTAATCATTTCCAATTTTCACAAGACGAAGTGTCTACAGCCATGCTAGCAGCTTTGTAAGGCTCCACTCATGCTAAATTGATGAAATGTTTAACTTCACCGTCATAGTTTAGCATGCCAGCATTTGTTCATTAGCAATAGACACAAAGTACAGCAGAAGCTGATGGGAATGTCCTTAGTTTTGCTTTGGTCATAAGCCAAAGTGCTGAAAAACTAGAGAGAAAAAAAAAAAGGGGCCCTGATGGTGGTGCTAGAGGAAAAGTCAGAGGATCACCAAACTCAGTAGGCTTTGTCCTCTGGGGAACATGAATGTCTGTACAAATTTTTATAATTTATTCAATAGTTGTTGATAATTCAATCTGGACCAAAGTGGCCGACTGGCTGCTAGTGTGGATAAAAATATATACTGTATATATTCATCATTAGAATCACTGCTCTTTGATTGGATTCATGTAGTGTTTTATTCATGAGGTGATGATAAAAATGTCCTGCTGCTTGCGATTCTTACGTTTCATCTTTTTCCCCTCTCCAGCTGTTTGCTCTTTTAGGCTTCCTGGTGAGTGCAGTGTTGATCAGTGCAGTAGCCTCTGAGGTGGTCAGTCTTCTGCACATGCTCGGTGTGGTGCTGAGTCTCAGCAACACGGTGCTGGGACTGACTCTGTTGGCCTGGGGCAACAGCATAGGAGGTGAGATTTGTGAGCACAAGTCTTTTTTTTTTGCAAAACATACAAATATATGCTTGTACTTCAAATCTTTGATTTGTATACATATCCCTTTTCAGACTGTTTTTCTGACATCACCATTGCCCGGCAGGGCTACCCACGGATGGCCATATCTGCCTGCTTTGGAGGCATCATCTTCAGTATCCTTATTTCTGTATGAAAACACAACACGTATAACAGTAGCTGTTGAAGACTGCGTCCTTGACTGTATATCCTTCAGACATGCTGTTTGGAGTGGGTTTAGGATGTCTGGTACAGATGCTTAATACGCACTCGGATGTGCAGGTAATCCTCTCCTCAAGCACACAGATCAGGAGTTTATCACTCTAGTTAAACGTACAGAGAAACATAGAAGTCACAGACACACGTTCATGATGCAACTTTGTCTTTCTCCTCCTCAGTTTGAGCCAGAGGGTTTGTTGACGTGGATTCTTGCGGGATCTCTGGGTTTGTCTTTGGTCCTGTCCTTCGTCATTGTTCCACTGTGCCGGTTCCACTTGGGTCGGACCTACGGGATCTTTCTCCTCGTCTTCTATGCCATCTTCCTTCTCATTGCACTCCTCACAGAGTTTGGAAAGATCCACATTGTATAGATCTCAGTTTGAGGCCAGTCTGAAACTAGGGAGGTCCTCTGCGTAATGCAAAATGACACACTGGAACACACTCTGCACTGAGAGCAGACAAATGACATCCTCTTCTACACGTAATATTAATGCACTTTTTATACAACAATCAACATTCTGTGCACTTGCCTGTTACCCAGTTCCATCCTGAGGTTGGTTTATGAAACCAAGCAGGGAAATGATAAACTAAGACTTTTCTGCTCAGGGAAATCTGAAAGTAGTCATCACACTGTGCCTTTATTCAACTTCAATGTTTGTGCTGACTGCAGCTGTGATGGCACTTTGTGAGCCCAGAGGGAAAACACAGGTTGTTTGTACTCTAAAACATTGTGAATGAACTAAATGTACCGTAAATCAAAGTGTTAAAATGACCTTGTACAAAGCTGCTTTTGGGGGGAAATAATTTTGGTTTGGCATTTGTTTTTACAGTAAGGCTATGCTCGTCTTTCTCATGATACATTGCAAGTAAATAAGCAGTTGCCAGCAGTATGACAGATACATCAATGCACTTGACAATTTAAACAGTTTAATAAAATCCCTTATTAACTAACTGCAACACATTACAGAATAAGAAGTTATATAAAAGTAAAATATGTTGAGTCTTTTGAGACATTAGTTAGGAGATACACCGTAATTGTTGGGTTGAGCTAACAGGAGTGTAACTGTTTAAACTTTTGGTCTTTAGAGAACTTAGTGGAAGTAGTGTCTGTGTTAATACAGATCAGTTGAGACACTGAACTAAGGCAACTGGTTTAAGTACTACATCATTTATGAGAGGTCACAAAAGGCCTACAGCAGTATACATACACAACATACTGTAGATGTACAGGCTCCCTGGTAATATTTGCTGTGGTCTTTGAAGAGGCCAAAAGAGGACAACATTCCTGCTTTACTGGTGGAGCAACAGACCTGCACTGCTGTCTTTTCCGTATGTAATGACGGTTCAAGGAAGGAGACATTAACTCGTCTCACTCTCACGTCTGTCCAAAAGGCCCCGGATTAGTTTCCCGCTGTGGCAAACGGGGAGTGTGGGGGAACTGGAAAAGACCTGGAGTGATGAGTGGTTTCTTAGCATTTCAAATAACGCCAAGATGATGGTGTCTATGTACGTCTTGCAAACTGTGCGTTAATTGATGCTGTGAGGTCCAGTCTGTGAGTTGAGCTGAGGCTCTGGGAAGGAAGACACGTTAGAGACGGGACTCTCCAATTCCTGCTCCAGGCTTTGGTCTGGCTGAGGCAGGTTTTCCCTTGAATACTCTGCATACCACTCCTGGAGAACCAAACCGTGGAAACAGTTAAGAGGCTACGACAGACCCAACTGCTGTCGCGGTATTCAGGATTATTTCTTCTTCATTTCTTACCTGTATCTCCTCCTCGTACATTTTCATGCTGAGGTCACTCTTCGTTCTAGACCTACGACCTAGGTACACCAGAGACGAGTGCTGTAGACACCAAAGCAGGAAAGAAAGCCAGTTAGTGGGACTTCATGGGAAGAGCAGAGGACGAAGAGTTCATTTTGTGTAATGTGTTCTTACCCCGCCCCTGTCCATCGTTTGTAGGACTCCCTGTAAAGAGCTGAGGGACAACAGTCCTGGGCAGGTCTGTTTGTAAAGCTCCAGAGTGGCCAGAGCTTCATCACGACTCACTTCTACTTCAAACACTATCCCGTTCTCATCTAGAGCATGAGCGCACACAGACGTTAAACACTGTCCTCTCACACAGTACTGCCAGCTACATATAAATCAACTAAGCATTTTGTCCAATTACCTGTGCAGGAAACACTTCAAATATTCAAGAATACATGAAGGCTGTAGTTCTGTGCATTCTGCAAATGCATACACAATTATCTATACATGAACACACACACACTCAGTCTCACCCTCTGGGTTCTCCAGTGGTTCCCGGTTCTTGCGGCTGTAGTTCATGCGGAACACGAACGCATCCAGAATGAATGCCACAATGATGGTCATCACCACCTGGAGAGCGGACAGACAAAATATCACACATATCACTCACAAGCATTAATGTACAGATAAAAGGCAAAATGCAGTGCAAACTTCATCAGGCATATCTCAAACACACATGACTGCACAGGCCTCACCATGGTAACTATGTAAAAGGTCATGAAGTAGAGCCGGCTCCAGTGGCTTGTCATAGAAGTTACTCCTTCCTGTGGGAGAGTAAACAGAGCAGCAGTCAAACAGTGACACCTACTGATCAATGGCAAGACTGCTCAAAGACCACAGATGACAGACTTGATCTTACCATAGTAATGTACCAGTTATTGACCACAGTCAGTTCAAACAGGGTCACTGCAGAAACACAAAACAAGAAATTAATCCACAAATGAAAAACAGCAGCCAAATAACAACACCTAGAGAGAAAAAGCACCACATTCTTGTCAACAGATTCCAAGAAAATCCCATGACCAAAAGCAAAAATGAATTGATCCTGAACTGTAGTTTATTCAACCCCACATGCATCGTCCTGCTGACATCGATACACACTACTGCACCAAATTCATGGCTGAAAACGGTCCCAAACAAAAAGCATTACTTTCTCCTGTTTGAGTAACGTTTGCGAGTGCCCAGCTATTTTAGGATAAAATATTGTAATATTTTCAGGCTTAAAAAAAAACACAAAACATTCATGACCTGTTTTTAAAGATTTCCATCTTCCGTAGGAACGAATGGGCCAGAAGGCTGAGAGCCACAGAAGTCATAAAGTACTGAGAGGCGGATCTCTCAGTAACGCATCTTTGGATTTGGTCTTTTCATGGGATTTTTTTTTGACAATAACAAAAATATTTAATGTTTCCAGCCTTATCCTTTAAAAAATGAGAGGAATTACCAAAGCTGCTAAGAATGTTGTTGAAGTTATTGAGATAATAGTAGCCTTCTTCCAACACTGTTTTGTTGCCAGAGGTGACATTGACCTGCCTGTAGGACTCTGCCACTGTGCTGGTACTGGGAAATAAACAAAAATTAAAAAAAACTATGAATACTTAGTGAAAGTAAACACAAGTTATCCTCTTATGCCACAAAGAATATGGAAATGCAAAAACCAGAGTTAATGCCAAATCAGCCAATATGTAGAAAACTGAGAAATATAGTACATTGCAATTGAGTGTGATTTTGATAACCACAGATGATGACGGCATGACTCACTTGCAGCAGTTGGGGTAAATCACATCTGCAAAGAACTCCATCCCCACAATGGCAAAGGAGTAGTAGAAGATGATTAAGGTCAACCCTAGACTTGCCATCCTGGGGAAGAGCTCAAACATGGTGTCCAACACGTTACGATACCTCTGCTTTATCTTAAACAACCTGTGAGAGACAATAGACCAACATTTTAACATACACATATTAAATCGTGCCATAAGTACATGTGCACTAGAGTGAGAAGTAAAAGCGTACCGGAGCAGCTGAAATGGTTTGAGAACTACAATAAAGTAAAACGGCTCCATATCGAAGGCAAGAGCAATCAGGCCCAGAAAGGCCAACACTGTCACTGAGAAGTCAAACCTGGACAGACGAGCACAGTAAGGGATTAACACCAAAAGCACGGAACCCAAGTAAATTTCAAGTAAATTTTTGTTTTGTTTTCACAAAATAGCCACATCAGAATGACTGAGGTTTTACTCAGCAGGGTCTATGGATTTATTTATCACTGTGCTGCTCAGCAGAACCTGCGAGTCTCATCGGCTTCACAGTCTATGAGTCTGAACATTTGTTTACTTACTTAATTCTAACACTTACTAAATGTCAAGCAACAAGTTAATACTCACAGATTCCACCCAGAGCTGAAATAAGCCATCGGCCCCAAACCTGTTATTTTCAATAACACCTCTACGCCATAAACTAAAAGTGGAAGGAAAGCAGCAATGTTCATATTAGTATATGTGCATATAACTTTAATTAATTCTTGACCGTCTCTATGATCAGTTTTACTGCATTTGAATACTGTTAGGATTTTCTGTGTGAGCAGGAGACAGCAGGCAGCCTACTCACTTGTCAGGAATAAAATGTAACTCCAGGGAACAAATTCGGACCAGGAATATCCACCTGCAGGAGGAGAGGAGGAAGGTGAGAGATCTGTAGTGCAAACCCTCTCCTTCAGTCACAGGCGTTCATGTTGTCGGCAAAGATCTTACTATTCAGTGTGTATGTTTCCACGAGGATCCACACGCCATTGATGGCCACCACCACATCTGCAGTAACAAGAAAACGGTTAAAAGGTTTCTGATGAGACACGTTGTCTCGGAATCTCAGAGGACAGCTGGGAGAATGTAAATTATTTCACTTACACATGGTATATTGGAAGGCTTTTGACTTCACAAGCAGGTTGATGCCTATTAAAGTAGACAAGAAAGCACTGAGAAAGAGGAACTGAGAGAGAATAAATAGAAGAACAGAAACAGAACTCACCTTTGAAAATGAGGAAAGTTGTGTGTGGAAGGTCATCAAACCAATGTTCTCCACTGCGTCGTGCCTAAACACACACAGCACATGTATGTTAAAAACAGCCAAAAGTACACAAAATTTTGTGAATTATAACTACACAGTGCACGTGTAAGCCTACTTACCTTCCATTTAAGGCCAGTGACCTCATAGAACTTATAAAAGTCCTGTAAACTGCAGCAGAACAAACTCCCATTAAATTAAAATGAAACCATGCAATTAAATGCAGAAGGATTTCAACTGAAAAAGTGTGCGTGTCTGGCAGTCACCTGAGCATAGGAGCCCCTGAGGTGTTAAGAGCTTTATATGTGAGGAAGCGGTCTCTCGCAGACATCCGTGGTCTGTAAAATCGCATCAGACCATCAAACTGTTTCAGCGACACGCCCATCGGTCTCTGGAGAAGAAACGACAAACACGGTGGCCTTGAGTGTTTTATTTGTACCAGACATACATCTACACTACATAGGACAGTGAGCTCATACCTGCCGGCTAACTAACAGCTGAAAGGCGTGGTCAATAGCAGAGCGTTTGTGGAGCAAAAGAGATTTAAACTTCATCTTCTCGACATCATTAAACGTATCAAACACCACTGCCAACAGCTGGAGGGGGACAGAGGAAATGACAGTAGTGAAACTGACCAGTAATCATGTGAAAGGGATAACTTTTAATACAACTCAACACAATATTTCTCATATGCAAGTGGGCACAGATAAGTTGCTGCTATTGCACAAGTTCTTCAGGCAAGGCATTTTAGAGGTGGTGAAAACAGGGCTAATTTGTACCAGGTTCATGACGAAGTAGAGCTCTATGGAGAGGTAAACAATGAAAAAAACACAGGACCAGCGGTTCTTGGAGTACGCCGGCATCATCACATCAGGGAAACTACAAAAAGAGGGAAGCATGGACATACACGAGTCATGAGGTACAACAAAGAAATCAGCCTTAACACACATGTGGTGAGGAAAAAACATGTTTGATGAAGTTTGATGAAAATAAAAGTAGGAAGTACTGCTTGCATGCCGTGTGTGTGTGTGTGAAGATGGCTGAACAGTACTATATGTACTGCTGTGCTTACTTTGCTGTGGTCAGCAGCACAAACAGACTGACGAGGCTGTTCTCCAGGGTGCTGAAGTACTGCAGCGAGAGGAAGGGTTTCAGTTGGGAAATCTGACCACTACAAACACAAAACATGCACAAAGAGGACAACCACCCCAAAGTCCCCAAACAAAACTAATGCCAGACAGACTAAAGCCTCAACGTACCGGGTCAACGGTGTTTGGAGAGAAAAGGCAGAAACCTGGGAGGAGACAACAAGATAATGAAACACACAGTAACAGAAAATCATGTTCCCTCTGGAGACCAACAGTTCACCATTAACTATTTTACAATTTTCAGTAAAAGAGTGCCAACACAGAAGCAAAAGCATTTAATATGCATTACAATAATACGTCTTCTTACCCAATATAGCAAATATAACCATGAAGAAGAGCAGCAGTAGGAGGATGTCAATAAAAGGTGGGAGGGACTGGAAGATCTGACGTAAGTTTCTGATTGGATGAAAGAAACCTTGTCAGTGACAATTGCATTTAACAGTTAAATCAGTGGTGTCTGTAGACACAGATTGGGACAAAATCATGGGGAGAAAAACATAAAAGGGGATGTTAACATTGAAGTAACTAATTCACAAAGTAGCTACATTAAAACCAATCATGAATGTCATTTTTGAAAGACATTTTACAACTAAGTTGTCAGACGGAAGCACCAAAAAGTGACACAGTCAAAAACATCTCATTGAACTAAAACAGAACCCTAAATGAGCTTGCAGTATTTTTCTTGTAAGTCACTGTCTTTTATACAGTATGAAAACAATTACATTTGGAGGCTGGGATGGCTTGTTGCTCTGTATGGTCTTTCCTTTATCCTCTCTAGTGTCTTCCACGATACAAACTAAATTTGGTGTGGGTTGTTAGGAAAACGTTTCTGTGGTCGTGACTTTGACTGTGTGAATCTGTGTACGTGTGTGTTTGTTTAGGTCATTACGTACCTGCGCACAGCACCACAGTATCGACAGTCCACCAAGAAAATTGGTCTGAGCGCTCTGGTCACTCGCAAGTGAGATGTCTGTCTGACCAGAACCACTATGGCCTCCACAAACTGTAGCAGCAGCACACATGTCTGTACAAGGAGAAGAGACAACATGAACAATATACAGTAACTGAAGCTGACAGGGACTGCAGGCAGCAGAGTGGACCTATGAGAGCAAGCATCCAGCATGCTGAAGTGACTGACCCTGACCTCTGATCTCCCTGTAGAAAGAGGCAAGAAAAACAAAAACAGGATTTCTCTGTGGTTATTGCAAAATCAGTACATTAATATGCCATCACAAAGTATCCATCATGTACCACTTACCTTCACCATGGTCCTCTTGTGTCGTATGAAGGTGTGGAAGCCTAACCAGCGGAGTTTCATGCATAGCTCAAATGCCACCATGACCAGAGCCAGCAGCTCCAGAGTGGCGTGGACCTGCAGAGGTATCAAATACACAGGAGCTTTTACAGCAAACTGTGTGTATACGCTTGTGTGTATATACACACATATTTGTGTGCGTGAATGTTGACTCACGTAAACATCCAGGCGCAGTGAGGGCACGGCGGGAGCTTCACAGAGCGACAGCATCATCAACAGCAGGCCTGTCACCAGCTCCATCATGTAGAACAGGTGGTTGTGGGCAAACAGGTACGCTGCCAGTGCCTTTGGATTTCGAGGATGGGTGAAGAACTTATCATTGTTCTCTCCCTCCTGTATGTGAAAATCAAAAAGGACGCATAGAAACCACACAATGTAAGCCTTTCTATCTAATTATTTGGATTTCAGCTGATTTAACTAACGTCCTACCACTACAGAGCAGTATCTGTGGTCTGAGAAACGTTAAATCTGACATAAGGTTCTGATGAAGCAGAGAAAAAAGTTAAATAAAGTTGAATAAACCTTTTTCACAGCAGACATTTTGACTTGTCAAACACACACACACACACACACACACACACAACTAACAGCATTAGCAATTGCTGCATTGTAATGACTGCTGGAATGGACAGAATATGGACAGAAAATGTTTGGGAACCACTGCTTTTCCAATGTTTCTGCAAAAATGTGCCGTGTGGTGGGAAACTGCCATAACGCAGACTTGAGACCAGCTACTGAACAAGAACTATTCAAAGGCAAATTCTACCAAATAATACACATCATCCTTTTCATGATGTCTCTGTGTCCTCAATGTTATCTATCTTCACCTTTTCTTAAAAAAGTAACCCTGTTGTTTTTGAACACTATAGAGCAACATTTTAGCATGTGTACTCGCACAAACATGCATGTGGCCCAAACACAACTTCTGCTGCCAGTAACACGCTATTCCATTGATCACCAGTTGGAAGCAGTAATGTGCAAATGCACCACCAAAGGCAATTAAGAAGAAGACTGCAAGCATGCAAATAAGTATACAAACAATGGCTGCTTTAAATATTTTAAAACTCAGCTTAGCAAATACGTTATATGGAAGGAAATGCATTCATCACGTTGTGAGGCATTATGGACACACACACACACAATGCATTTGAGAAAAGATTAGTTTGGTTACAAACACCCTGAACATCATTACACATGAACTGTATTTGTGAGAGTTCATGTTTTTATATCTAATCTTTATAACTATTGGTTTTCAGTCAAGAACTTCCACATTTGTGCGTCATTACTTCCTTCTCTATTTTGAACTTTGTATCTTAACTCATCTTATCTTCACTTTATTACGTTTTGCAGCTGTTCGTGGTGTAAATGCAGCCCATTGAATGGGAACAATGTTTAACCATCTACAGTGAATACAGCATGTGGAGTGTAATAAAAACCATTATATGACCACGTGGGTTCAGTGACAGTTTCCCTGTACACTCAGTAACTAACAAAGGCCACAGTCCACTGCTTGTGAATACCTGCAGGTAGATGGCTGCCTCTTGGTAGTTCATCTCCCAGCTTTGCCGTAAGGACACATTTTGGGCTCTATAATTTGGTGGCCCGGGTGTTGAGATCACAGCGTTGTTCACTACGTCATAATTGCCTCCTCCTCCATCTGAAAGAAAACACTTACGTGTCAGTGCCTTGATACAACCCATATTTAAGTGGAAAAGAACAACAAACTGTAACGTCAATAAAGTTGTCTTTGTTGTAAGTTTATAGTTAGCATTTATTCATGTTAATCACCATTTGCTTGTATACTCATGAATAATTAATTGCTTGTACATTTAAGTAGTTGGTGGTTTTAGTTGAATCCTTTTTTTTAGTCTTTATACTCAACCCAGTCTAACGTGTGTGTGTATGCTGAGATGTACGTCAATACTCCCGTCATAAAGTTCCTATGGGTCTAAATCTATTGAACTATGTAACACCGACCAATGGAAAAGAGTTTCTTTGTCTCCAGAATACTATAAAAGCTGTATTCTTGTATTTTTTCTTTGAGATAGCTGATGGAGAAAATATATTTTTGTCAATGACCTGTAAGTGTTTCCTGTGTTTTGTTCAACTTTAAGAGGACAGGCAGTGTTCCACGACATAATTTCCATATTTATCCTCCTTTTAGCACCGTATACGGGTCCCACACACAGACACACACACAGTAAATAGAGAGGCATGTGCCTACCAATGCAGTCTGGGTCTAACTGTATGGCATAGGAGGAGATCGCTACTGGACTCTCGATACGGGTCTGATCTTCATGGAAACCAGCTGCCTGGCTGCATAAGCACTCCATTGATCAGCTTGGATTTGTCTGTGTGAACGGATTACGGTCCCTGAAGTCCACAGCACAGGTGTGTTTGTGTGTGTGTCAGTCACAGTACGCTGGTGTGGTTCCCGCCTCCACACACATACGGAGATACAGATGGCCAAACATTCCACTCAGGCCTGTTTGCAAACTCCAGAAACACAGTCGCAAGTGGAGTCCAGATGCAAGTCCTCACAGATCCAGAAATATCCAGGCCAAGCTGGGGGATCAACGTGACACTGGAGACAGAGCACCATTCAAAGCAATTGACAATGCATATGAAGTTCAGTACTTATTTGACAACCAGTTGCTTCTTTTGGAAAAAGTGTCTCTTACAGTCAGCTTGATGAGAGATACTGTCACCAGCGAAATGTGACTTAACACCGGCACCCTAAATTACCCTGCTGCCTTAGCTGTGGAATTTGAACTTTGAACCTAGTGTTGCCATTCAGCGAGAAAGTGCCATGTTTGCACTGATGTCACATTGTCTACCTCCTTTCTGCCACAGACAGGATACAGGCACAAGACTGATGAACCACAGGAGGAATGAATCATGAAGGAGAACGACAGAGAAAGACAGGGAAGACATCTAGATATGAGAAAGCAGCATGCCATTGTATGATTATGTTTTGAATGACACAGATAGTACTTTGTCTTAAACCTCAGCTGTCTTTAACGTGGACTCAAAAGTACAACTGAAAAAGACGAAATCCAGATTAACTCAGCATTTTCTAACAACCTAAATTCACAGATTCAAGCAGGATCTCTCATAAATACAAGTCACAGTTTCTGTCTTAAATAAGCAATTCCTCCATGTGTCTTCCTGCGGTTGCATATTTTAGTCCTGTGCAAGTCTATTCCCACACACTGTATCACATGTTTCCGCTTCAGGCACGACTCCTTGGAATAAAACGTAGAGGAGACCATAGGGTTCACTGAAATGCAGTCACAGACCTTTCCCGTCCACCATGACAGCAGTAGATAGAGCTGAAGGGTGAAGATCAAATTCCAGTCCAGCGGCAGCCTGGCTGTTATCCTGACAGGAGTACACCCCGTGTCTGCCGTGTGCTATTCCAACCCCTCATTTGTTTGAGAACAATAACATGTTTGGAGCTCCCAGTCAAAACCACGGTGGGCTCAGCCTCACATAAACACAAACAGGCTCAGCAGTCATGACTTTTTCTCCCAGGACAAATAAAATCAAATTTTGTGGTGATCTGAAGGGTCCTGACCACCAGCAATAACACTGAACACCACAGTTCTATCCCAGCATGTTAATTGTCACTGAGGCGATACAATGCAACCTTCTTTCTCAGAGTCCAGGTTCAAACTCCCGCTCATACCAGAAAGCTACCAAACAGCAATCAACATGATGATTCTTCCTCCTCCTTCACAACTCCCAAATATCCTGAGAGAAGAAAAACTCCTCTCCTCTTCACCTCCAGAGCCAGAGAAAGTGATCCAGTGGGCTCACACACACAGACACACTTACACACAGGCTGCAGATATTCACACACACACACACACATATGCTGCCCATGTGCACCAGGGAGGGGCTGAGGGGTGCACGGTCTGCTGAGGCAGCGGTTTCTCAGATGGGTCATTTTGTAGCTTATATGTGAGGAAAACAAAGGCAGCAGGATTACTATGCTGAGTGGATGCATGGATACCCATACATACACACACACACACACACACACACACACACACAAACACACACACGTGATCTCAGAGACCGGTGGACAATCTCTTTTCCCCATTTAAAACAGTGTGGCCGTGGACGTGCAGCATGTACGCAGCTGACGGTCAACAACATCAAATGGCTTCAGACTGCACAAGCGCACATCTGGTAAGTAGACGAGAATTAAATTCACACCACAAAATATACTGCCATATGCAATATATACAAAAATACACTGTATTAAACACTGTACAATAAATACTTGCACAAAAACAATGCATGATGGAGCCGTAGATTGATCACCAGTCAGAGAAGAATAGCTTACACCAGACCTTTACGTGAGCTACAGTACGGCTTAATGAAAGTTTACATCTGTCTGTGCGCTGAATCCATCATACAGAAGAAACCAACCACCGAGTCTATTCCCAGTTGCCAGCTTATTTCGTGCTTCTAATTTATACAGATTCTGTTGAAACTGTTATACAGAGGTGTTGATTCAACGTCATGTCATTTTGGCGGCTGTAGTTTGGTGAGAGTGTTTCATTCAATATTCTGTCCACCTCATTTATATTCATTCGCCATAAACTAAAAATCAGAAACACCTATCAGTACAATACAATGCAACAGCACCACAAACTACAGCCTCCAAAGAGACCATAAGGTTAAATCAACACAGTAGCAACAGCGAAACCAGCGTCCACGGCCACGCATACGGTTTGCAGAACTGCACTGTGGCTGAGGACGAGGACGAGGACGTGACTTACTTTCGTCTCCTCGCTCCGTCTCCTCGCTGAGCAGCCCGCTGTTTGCTTCGTCCCAGGTGAGGATGAGAGGCACGTCGTCGTCGTCGGACTCCATGTCAGCAGACGAACGGGCTGCCACGAGCCGTGGTTTGCCAACGTTCAGTTAGAGAGACCCGAATCCAGCCACTAGCTACGCAAATGCGCGGCTTGTTCCGCAAACCGCGGGGCGACGGCGCATCTTGGGCGCTAACGTTAGCCGTTAGCTAACAAACCGACACTGCGGAGCGAAGACGTCTCCGGTGAGATGCGCAACACGGGAACGAGAAACCCGAGTTGTGTGAAGCGGACAAGGCCTGTTAGTTGCGGATTTGGTCTTTGTCCTCTCACAGATGTCACCCGTCGCCGAATCAACGGGTTCACTGTCACTCAGGCTAACAAGCTGAGACGGTCCGTCCGCGGCTTCTCCTGCTGGACAGCGAATGTTGTGACAACTGAGTACGATAATTCTATATCTGGATTTATCTCTACGCAAACAAGAACACCGTGACGCTACAGACGCTCCACAGATATTGTGGGTACAGCCAGATCAACAAACATTCGCGACACTGACGCAATTGACGGCAGGCTGAGTGACCGTCGCCAATGTTTCAAAATAAAAGTCAGTGGATATAAGACAATGCTGTGAAACCCCTTAATTAAAGAATATCACATTTATTCATTTATTCATTCATTCAAATTAAAACACTCTACATCTATTTACTCCATCCGCAATGTGCGCCAGTGATTTGATATCGTCACCCGCGTTAGTGGTATCTTAGCAACGAAGGAGACAATGTCAACAGTATTTGCTGTCTGAGGCCAATATATGAGTCCACAGGTAACTATGTAGCTTTGTATTTTGCCACATCTAAACTAACACAAACTAAAGTAACAACTGTCAACCTACTAAAACAAACTGTGTTTTTAACATTAAGCAACTTGAATGTGACAGATGTCTGTTCAAACGAACGCTAATGTTCACTTATTTAACTTAACTTAGCGTTCAGTGCTAATACAGTTGTGGACAGTGATCTAATGACAAATGCAATGTGCCAATATATACCAGAGTCATGATTTAAATTCAGCTCAGACAGGCTGCATGTCATATCCTAACCGCTGGTTGCCAATAAGGGACTGTGGGGGTTCTATTGTAGCAATATTATCTGCAAACGTGTGAGGAGAGTTGTGAAATTGTATCTCAATACAAAACCATGTATATATATATATAGATATATATATATATATATATAGATATATATATATATATATAGTAGGCTAGTCTGTATAACTATGTAGCCTGGAGAGGTTAAACTACTCAGTATTTTACAAGAAATAGCAAATATTCGAGAAAAGTCTACAATATTAACACACGTTCATCTTGCGATCATTCGGGGTTCTGTATGGGGGTGTTAATGCAGCAGTATTATTTTCAAATGTGTGTGGAGAATGGTGAAACTGTATCTCAGTTGGTATGTGCTGTACTCAGATTCGTGATTGTGTACAGGAAACTGCAAACCTGTATTCATCATGTTTTTTTGTTATGGTTTACTCTTTTCCTACCATCCAGTGGCAGTATGTCTGCAAAGGGGGCAACAGTGCTGGCAACGAGGAAAACAACGACCCAGTCGGAAGACGCTCTAAAGAACCATGAACCGGCACAGAAGAAGCTGCTCTCTATTGAGGCCCAACGCATCTCAAGAATATTGGAAACCTGCATCAGTCAAGTTGAGATTGCAGCAACTCTGCCTGCTCTCCAGTTAAACAGTGTGTCTAGTGTTGTGGACAAGGAGCTGAGCAGGGCACTTCAAGAGCATCAAATATTAGATGAAAGGCTGGAGACACTAGAAGGTCTCAAGCAGGAGTCAGATGGGGAACAAGAGGGAGAAGCTGGGGAAGCAGGGAAGAGAGCAAGGGCTCACCTTGAGAAGGATGTCAAGAACTCTGTCAAGGATCTGCTCAGGCTTCTCCGAGCCCATCCACATGTCATTATTGGTTTGAGAGCAGAGCCATGTATGGAAGTAGGGGAGAGTGAGTACATTCTAATTAGAGGGCTTAAGAAGTTTCACGGCCATATGGTAGAAAAGATGCTGACCAGTGCAGATGAGGAGCTACAGCAGGTTCTCCACAAGCAGGTGTCTTCATCCCCTGACCCCAATCTGGAGCATATGGCTTCATTGGAAGAGGCATTAGCTACAGCAATGAAGGAAATAGATGCAAAGGTGAGGTACCATGTTGGATGTTGAAAAAGAAACCTTCACGTACAAGAAGTCTACCACATGTATAATGAGCTTAGATGCAGCTATAGAAGAAAAATAAATCTTTCCAACTTAAGCCAACATATCCTCTGCTCTTTACCTTTTTCCTATCTCACCCCTTTCTGTTTGTATCACAGATTTCTCAGCAAAATGATAAGATCAAGAATTTGCAGAATTCTCTGAAAGGGGACAACATAGAAGAGGAGGGTATGTCACTTCTTGCAGACAAGCAGTGCCAGTCACATATCAAGGCATCGAAGGTGAAGCAGGCCAGTATACAAAAGGAAATTGATCAAGTGAACATTCAGCTCAACAACTTGAGCCTTGAAAACAGACAGGCAGAGAGAGATATCCAAGAGGTAAGTTTAATATATTTACCACTTCCCAGTAAATGTTTCATCTTTCAGTGGTAGTGACATGTGTTTTCATTACAACCCACGTCAACTGTTAACTGTTTTCCTTGGCAGAAAAATGAAAAGGTGGAGACAGAAATTGAATACTTGCTCCAACATTTTGACGATGAAATAGAAGAATACCAGGTACAAACTAAGACAATCTTGCAAACTTAATCTTAACCCAAGTTCCATTTGTTAACTTTTTCCAGAGCTTTCACCCACTTCTCAGTCTTCATCAGTGCTGAAGAACGTCTGTTGAGATTATTTTGTCAAACTAGATTCGGGATATTGTGTATATGCATCGTCCTGCTCTAAAACATTCCTCTATGGATACAATGAATATTACCATGGAAGAGTAACCAGGGTGAGGAGTATTAATGCCAGTATCCTGGCTAATAAGCTTTCTAAACTTTCTAATTCAGGTTTCCAGTTCAGGATGAACAGGATATGTTGTTCACATGTGACAGCACTGTAATGCAATGATTGTTTTCCATATAATATCACAGCCTGATAAACAAACTGAATTCCTCTTTTGTTTAACTTTATTATTATTTGAACAACTGAACACACAAAGTTTGGGCAGCAATATACAATGTCAAAAATATAGTGAACGTGTCCATTACAAGTTCTGAGAGCCCAAGCTGATGACTTCAAATGTCTTGTTTTTGTTCAACCAGTACTCCAAAACCCAAAGATATTCATTTTAAAATAATATAAAATGCAGAAAAGCACAGAAAATTCACATTAGAGAAGCTGAAACCTGAGAATATTTGTCATTTTTGCTTGATTAAACAACTATAATGATTAATTGACTATCAAAATAGTTGCCAATTTAGTTTCAATTTTTATTTTCTGTATTTTCGACTTATCAATTACAAATAACGAATAATTTTTTCAGTTCTAAAACACATATTTAATTGGTTTAGTATTTACCGTTAGAGCATTTATACCTGTTTATTTAATGGATTATCCTTTCCAAGCATAAATGGGCCTATTGATGTTTAGTAACACTTGTTTTATTTGTCACTTTTGATGGAAAATTTTATATATATTTTCTACCCACCACCATCTCTCTCTCTCTCTCTCTCTCTAACTTCCACCATCACCTGTCTCAGGCCGACCTGGAATTGAATGAAATGGAATATGAAAGGGAGGAGGAGGAGCTGAGGGAGCTGGAGAAACCCTTTTCTGTCCTAGAGGTGGAGTGCACCCAGATCCAGGAGAAGCGTCGGCTGGCAGAAGAGAAGAGACAGGAGGAGATGAGGGAGCTGGCGTTGAAGACAAAAGCTGCTATTATAGTCCAAGCTCTTTGGAGAGGCTACAGCACTCGCAAGGCCTTAAAGAACAAGGGCAAAAGCAAGAAGGCCAAAAAAGGCAAAGGCAAGAAGACCAAATAAACCACTGACTAAAAAGATACAAGCAATAAAACAGATGACCTTTAAAAAAAAAACACCACAAACACCAAACAGCGTGACAAAGGCCGGTTTAGATCAATGAGTCTTCAGCTGCTTTTCAAAAAGGCGTCAACAGAGACCGCAGATCGTATGTCTACAAGAAGGGTGCTCCACATGGTCGGAGACCCCACTTAATAAACTTTATTTATTCACTTCAAAGGCAAGATCACCTTTTGTTTTCAGTCTAGCACGAGGAACCACCAGTAAGCCCTGGTCAGAAGACCTAAGTGACCTACTGGTGATGTCAGGATCGAGCAGGTCAGGGATGTACACGGGTGCCTGATCACGCAG
>JAVQJF010078174.1:0-91283 GCA_036023855.1 Gadopsis marmoratus | reverse complement strand
GAGGAGGAGGAGGAGGAGGAGGAGGAGGAGGAGGGATTACAGTGGGAACAAATTGGCTCACACTAAAAACAAAAGAAAGCTGCCCTTAAAAAAAGAAAACGATGCATTAAGCTCTGTGCACACTGACTCCCTTCAGATAAACTAAGTCTTGAATTCACTCAGAGGTCAAACAACAACAATCAGCGGGGTCCAGTTCCGTCTTGAGGGATAAATAAAAAAGGGTTTAATAAATAGACTCAGTCTAAACGGATTTAACCCAAAACAAGAACTTGGAACAACTCCTTTAAATTTCGGACGGGTTCTAACAAGTATCACGGTTCATATTCTGTCAGGTTTTTGGGGGTTTTTTTGGGGGGGGGTGGCAGTTCTGTACTGTAGACCAGCAGCTCTTTGAAAGCTCAAAGAGCCAAACGTGCAGCAGGAAATAGGTTAGTTTGCTCAACAACATCGCCATTTTTTCAGACTTTGCAGGCAGGCGGCGCCACAGAGAAGCTACACTTACTGCTAAATGTTTAAATAACGGACAAGTGGCTTTGTGTTAATCTGCTGTGGGTGAGATGGTAACATCACACACACACACACACACACACACAGGATCCAGGCGGGATTATGGGCTGCAGCTGCCTCTTGCACAGTTGCTGCTGCAGCCAAGAACATTTGTCTTCCTCTTTTCTGTTTTTACGCTTTGGTTTTTTTGTTGTTGTTGTTTTGGTTTTTTGTGCCTTACCTCTTCGAGTTCAAACACAGGATGTCCCCCCGACGGCAGGTGCATTTATACGGTTTTTCCGATTAGTCCATATTAACCGAAAGCAACGCGCAAACAAAACAACAGTCGGCCGCAGCTGCTGGGGAGTCCGGATTCGGAAAGAACCGCGTTTCGGAGTGAACACTCGCAAAGCAACCGCATCATATAAAGGCAACGAATGAACCAGGAGGCAGGGGAGCGCGAATTGTTCCGAGCAGCTGCGGCAGCGGCACAAATAAGCGCAAAGAAGAAGGCAGGAAGCAAAGGCGCAAAAACAAACAAATAAAAAAAAAAAAAAAAGAAATCAGAGAGGATTGGGGGCGAGCTGTGTTTTGAACGCTGCTGGCTCCGCCCCGCCGTGACGTCACTGCGTTAGCGCGTTAACGGATGTTTTTGTCACGAAGTGAGTTATTCGCATGTTGCTGTTCTGTGACGACATGTCAACACATAACCCTGTATGTGAGGTGCTTGTTTGTTTGTTTGTTTTTAAGCTGTATGCATTTTGTTCCTCCCTCCAACGTTACACTCAGACCTGGTTCTGTGAGTCCTACTTGAGAGCCAATCGGAATTCAGAGTGCACACCAGCGGACCAATCAGGCTCTGCTTCTTTGTCCAGCGTCGCCCTCGATTGTCACGGGGGGGGGGGACGTACGCGCGTGTGTACGTGTGTGTGTGCGCGTCACACCTTCTGGTCCACAGAGGCGGGCAGAAAGCGGCGGACTGACAGATGTGACCACCGAGTGAGCAAGGCAGCAGACAAGCTGCACGTCGCGCATGCTGCTGGAGAACGCGCCCCCTGCCTGTCATTTTCGTGTATGAAAGAGCCACGTTCCACATATCAGTGTTGCTATTTGGGAATACGGAGATCTCAAAACCGAGGGCTTTTACAAACCGTTCTTTCTAGAAACTTGAAGTCACTTTTTAAGTTCAAATGCGCGTGTTGAGGTGATCCAAAATGTAGTGGGAACCTGGCTGGAGCTACTCTTAACTCACACAGCTGACCACTGACCACACTAGGATTGCATACAAAATGCTTTGTTTGCTTTTGCTTTTAAAGGTGGGGGTAGGCAGTACATTTTTGGGCGTCATTGGGCAAATATATTATTCCGTAATAACCGTCCAGCATACTGTAATTCAAGTGGCCTGAGAGCAAACCTCCGCTTCAGCCCCTGCTCTTGGCTCTGTTTTCAGGCTTCTAGCCTGTGAGGGAGGCCAATCACAAGTTTATTTCAGAGAGACGGTGCGTTTGTATTGGCTGAGCTACAAATGCACGTCCCTTCAGACGGCGAAAGCCTGACTCGGTGCTGGAAATCCTGCAACGTGTGATACATTCCCTCCTTTGCCTACAGCGGCGACAAGGTGTCACACATTTAAATAGAATCCAATGCCATCACAACTGATGAAACGAAATGTCAAACTTTCGTCACCCTCAAAATAAGAAAACACGCCAGGGCCGAGGTTGCAACACTGCAGGATGCTGCAATCCTCACTCGGTGTTGCTTAATACAGCTTGTTTTCATGTTTTTGCCCCATAATCCTTTTGTAGCACAATTGGTTGTATGAATTCATAGACAAAAGTGTAGATATCATTTATTATATAAATAAGCTCTTCTGGGATTCTTTAGAATTGTAAATAAAGAAAGACATCAAGGAATGTGCTTTTTGACTTTCCTTTCTCTTTGGCCCATGAAAGCCTGAGAGTCTCCATCAATATGTCACTGCTGGCAGTAGGATTTGATTTATTGCTGGCAACAAGCATTTCATAGGCCTTCAACCAGGGTTGGGTGATTGCATTATTGTTTTTTTCTGACGGTTAACCTATGAACTCCCATTTAGTCTGATCTGGTACCAACGTTTCTGAAACTGAGGAGCTCTTTGGTTTAGGGTAGGTGGGTTTCCTCTTCTCTTTTTGAATGCTTGAGCTGTCAAAATGTACTTGAGCTAGACTAAGAATCTCTAGAAGTGGGGCGTCTTTGTGTAGCTGACCGTGACCACTGACCTCCTTGCAGAAAGGAACGGTTGAACAAAGAATTTCCCAACACAAGTCAATGAAAAGCTCACAAATGGCAGCGATATGATCAAACTAACTGTAATTAGTGGAATGCTTTAAAGTTATTTGAAGGCTAGAAAAGTCAGTTAAAGGTGCTATATAAATACTGTCCCATAGAACACAAAGCAGGCCACAAGTATTACAATAGTGACATGTTTTTGTTGTTGTGTTGGGCCACTTTGCTGAGGCTGAAGTGCAGACTCTTCCTTTTACTTGGAGGGTGTTTGCATCCACATCAGATGAATGATCACCCTAAAAGCTGAAAGCCAGCAATTTAATAGCTCTGAAAACCTGCTTTGTCAATCAGCTGAACTCATACTTCTCTGCAAAGTTTTCACAGTTTTGATTATTTCCCACGAGACATTTGTGTATTTGTGTTATTGTCCTTGTTTTTGTCACCGGTTTGAAGTGGGCGGGGCTCAGATGGAAAAAGGTGATGGCACACACAAATAGTAAGTAAGTAAGTACAATTTATTTATAAAGCACCACTCTCTGTCACCTCAAACAGCTGACTGATAAAAAAAACAAAGTTGACCAGTGCGTCTGAGCCAAGGTCACGACTGGAATGTTGATAAGGAAAGACGGTCACAGCGGGCAGCATATCTGCATGTTGACAGTGAGGAGCAGTGGGAACACAGTGGTTATGTGCTGAGTCAGGTCAGGTTGTGACTTACACATCTTGTTTGTTCTGTGCGGCTCTGACTGCTTGAGATGAGAGTGGTGAGTCTTTTTCTTCCTGTCTCACTCTTGAGTCTCTGTCTCTCCTGATTTGTCTCCGTTTCCTGCAGTCCCAACTGTATCGCGCAGAATGTCCCTCTCTAATGACCAGTGGGAATATGACTGCGTGGAAAACTGTTGCTATTCATGGTTCTGAGGGTTTAGCTGCTCCCTGTTGGTTCACAGTAGCAACACAAGCATCTGAATCTCCCGGGTCAGGTTGTTTTTGGGGTGGTTTTGTGCAACCCTCAGAGAAAGGGCGAAGTGCTAAATACTAATTCCCATAGGAGCCAGGCTAAAAATGAATATGCTAATGTAGTTATGGAGTGATTAGACGAAAAAATACGTAAGTTGTGGAATCTTTGGTTTGGAAAAACTTTCAAGCGATCAAACGTTTTTCAAACAAACATGTTAAATAATTGCTGACATTTAAAGTATAAGGCTGGCAATATTCTGTATTCTTCTTACTGTGAACAAATCCCATAAGACGTCCAAAACAAACAATAGTTAGTCCATCTCTCAATAGCTTCCCTACCATGCTGTGGCACTTTGCCTCAAACCCATTCATTCCCACTGAAGGAGTAAATCTATAAAACAAGTCACACATACAGGATGTTCACTCATTAAAAAAATAAAACCAACTCAGTAATTTCCTAAAACAGCTGGGCATTGTAGTTTTTTTGCACATGTTATGCTAACAGGTGTAAAGTTTGCAGCTGCAGATTTGGTGCTCTAATGCATATTTCACTCACAGCAAGAGAGTATATGTGGGATTGAGTCAAAAACAAAGAAGCTACCGTACTGGCCCATGTTTCAGGTTAACAAAGTAACATGTCACTCAGTGCAACAGTGTGGCTCACTGATGTGTTTTTACTTACTGTATCCTTTAAGTGACCTGCACTGTAAATAAATCAAATCAGAATCCAAACTGATCAGGTTTTAAGTATGTTAATTCATCTTATTTGGGTATAAATCAAGAAAAAATATCCAATACCTGCTTGCTTTTCTCTTTGTTATCGTTGTAAAATGTCAGACAAAGTAAGACATTTTCTGACATTGTTTTGTTCCCCTGGTAACACGTGATGCAAGATTTGACATTCTTTTTTTCAAATACTTTTATTTTTGACATTTGATTGATTAACTATATATTTACAAAATAAATTCAGTTGGTTACACAATACATTAGAAATCAGTTATGAACACCTGTCAGTCCAAAGAGATGACATGCTGCATAGATATATTCGTAAGCACATCTTGTCTTATTGTGTGAAATTACCCAAAAGAAATACATATATAATCATGTACAGTGCTGCAGTATATTCACATGGGAGAGTAAAAATGAACGAATGACTCAAAAAAAGAGTAGTTATTTTTACTAAATGGTCTGTTAAAGAACTAAGTCACTAAAATGAAGCGGTTATCCCTTCACTAGTGCACAAGAGAGGAGGAGCCCTCCGGCCCACAGACGCACTGTGAATGAAAGTGACACCCAGGTAACACCCTTCTCTCATCCATCTCGGACCAAACCAACGTCAAACCTGAACCAACTTTGTCCTGTCAGGAACGCTTTGTGCACTTGGCTGAGCACATTATGTTCCTGGAGTCACATCCGATCTCTGACTTTGATCTGTTTGCCTGAAATGCCAAACTGAAATGTTTTTTTTCTTTTCATCTTTTGAGGCCCCTCTCCCTCTGCTCCGGCTTAGCTAAACGTACATACATGCATTCCTACAGATTTGTCAGGAATTCACTGTTACAGAACATAATGTGCTGACTACAGTCCTTGTGGTACAGATCCCTATAGACAAGTACAGAAAACAACATTTTCACGCCATGTTCTTAGATCACATCCTACAGTCAGTGTACCAATATAATATTTCAAGCCATGCTTGCAGTGTGGCTCAAGGGATGGCCTTGTCTCCAGAGGATGAATTCTACTGATTCTGGTGATCTCCTGACATAGTTCTAAGTCTAGTTTTACCAAAAGGTTGATTTTTTTGCTTTTCAGTCAGATGTCTTGACAAATATGGGATGGATTGTAATGAAATTTAGTACACACATTCATGTTCCACTATGGTGATTCCGTAATATTTAATCTAGTGCCATAACCTTGTCCAATACTTTAGTTTATGACCAAATACCTGAAAAACGAATGACATCCCCATCAGCCGCGGTTGTACTTCTGTGTTTAGTGCTAATCAGCAAATGTTAAATGCATGCGAACATGCTTATAGAAGAAAGTGAACATGATAAGACATTATACCTGCTAAACATCAGTATGTTAGCATTGTCACTGTGAACATGTCACCATGCTTACTTTAGCATTTAGCTCAAAGCACAGCCGTGTCTATAAGTACAGCCCTATAGACCTGCTAGCAAAGCTGTAGACTCTTGTTTCAGTCACACAGACAGTTTGCTTTTGGTCTGTCAGTTCATTCATTGTAACTGCAATTCATTCTTTTGATTCATCACTTAATCCATTAATTGTTTCAGCACAAAAAGCTGTAACATTGCCAAACCTTAACAAACACCACCCTCGGGTACACTTGATAGTATTATTGTTGCTCATGAAGGCACCTAGCTTAGATTTGGTGATTTGCAGGTCAAAAGATGTCTGGATTTCTTGGCTAAATCCTGACTAATAATGTGGTTCATAAGTACATTTTTTAAATATATATATCTATGTTACTTTTTATCCTTGCATGCAATCATTGATTTCAGAGTAACTGAAAATCACCAACTGAGCGCTTAGTGAGCAGTTTTCACTATTGCCAGAATGCAGTGTGGCGACAGAATACAGCAAAAACTACAAGGGTGTTAAATTAAATCAGGTCAAATCCCTGTCAGAAGTGAGATGTGAGCTTGTGATGTTTTTAACCACAATGCTACCTTGTTAGCCTTTCATGTGTGTCTATGTCTGACGTCTATCGCAGCAGGAGTCATAAATATTCAACCTTCCTCCTCAGCTGTAAGCAGCTGAGCAGTTCAAATACAGCAAAACCATTTAAGCAGATTAGCAGATGGTTCCTGGCCAGCAGATCTGACTGTGTATTATGCATCGACCCCTCATAGTGCAGATACAGGAAGAGTGACTGGAAGTAGGCCATCAAAAATGCTACTGGAATCAGAGGCAGATAGTCTTAACATAAAAATCTTTTTGTTGGATCTAACACCTACCACTGGAGGGAGACAAAGGCCAGGTCATATATGTTAAGACAGATGCTGACTATCCATCCAACGGCTTACCTTAACCCCAGTCATGTTTTGTTCTTCATTTTATTCATCTTCTCTGTGATATGGAGATGAAATTAGTGAACTGCACACCCATTTGCTGTTCATTCAAAAAAAATCCTCTCTTTCTTTGTCCCTCCTCTGAAGCACCCTACTGTGGTTGGCTGTCAGAAGTCAGATTTCACCTCTGCCTGCCTTGAAAGGCTTTACTGAGGTATTTCCAGAGGGGGAGACTTGACATCATTAGGGTAAGCGAAGAAAGAAGGCGGTGAAGAGTTGCGAGCCAGGAGAGCAGCCCATGGCTCGACCATTATCACGGAATGTATTTGAATAATGCAAAGACACGGTGTTCCTGCCTTCACGTCATTATTAAAGATTGTACGCTGAAGGTGGAAAACACAGAGATAATAACATCAAATCAATTTCATGGTCTGTTTAGTGGAAAAGGCAGGTTGCCGTATTTCTTTGTACAGTCAGTGTGTCTGATATGGCATAATGGATGGAGGTAAAACAGTGGAAGGCTACATTAATGGTCCATGTCTTATGTCTTTAAATCCTGAGACACTGGGACTTAAAGCAAATTCAAATCTCTGCATAAAATAGCAAAGTCATCAGAGGGAAAATTCTGCTCTCTTTCTTTTTTTTGTTTTCAGTGATTGTTAATTTGATTGCTGCTCGCAAGAAAAGTACATCAAAGAGCAAAGAAACGTGGGAGAGGAGCATCTGTACAGTCGCATTTGCAATTACATTTTCACTTTTCACTTTTTTTTTATGAAGTAAATCATAGTGGTGCAGCTGCTTCCATGCTTCAGTGACAGATGGGGTGGTGTTGTTTACCTATTTGGATTCATGTTTTTCTGATTTCTGTCTTGAGTGATACAATTCCGTATGGTGGCTACTAAACCAAGCATTTGTACTCTCTTGTATCGAATCATCATCACGGCAAAAGTTAAACGAGTGGGTTCTGTGCACAGTCTTGCATATATTTTCCAGTCTTCACGCTTATGCCCTGTAATGAGTGCTCACCTTCTCTATTTTTCACAGAGATGAGCAATTGTCACATTTTCTTTTCTGGAGGGAAAATGTTGGATAGGTGACCCTTGTAAACTATATACTAAAATAAATAATGAATTATACTGCGACAGGGTGCAGTTTGCTCCTGAATCGTCCAGGTCCTTTGGTCATCTTTTGGCAACAGACAGAGGCACAGCGAGCGTGATGCTGTGGTTGTCTTTTTTTATCAATAGGGGGCAGTATGGTTACACAGAAGCTCTTTTCAACAGTCTCTGCTCAAATGCTCTCTTGAGTACAAAGAGAAGAAAATATTATATAATAAAATCATCTTGGAAGCAGAGCAGCGGTTGCCTAGGAATTTCTGGAAATTCAATATCTTTCAATGTCTGAGTTGGAGTTTTTATCTCTGTGATTCTTGTGTCGCCTTTTGCCTTTGAAGTTCAGAAAAACTGCAAAAACCATTTAATTTCAGTGTGGATATTGCATTTTAGTTTGTGCTGCCTGTCTCTCTCTTGGTATTTGATTCTGTAATTGGAAGGTAGACCTTGGATGTTTACCTTTAGAGTTGCTTGTAGCCTTGTCCAGATACGCCCCAAGTGCATCAAACATACGTCTTCCCTGCTGCTTAATTTAGCAGCACGGAGTCAATAATATATTCAGTCCGTCTCATCACAAATGTCCACTGTCACATGCACTCATTTTTTTTATTTTCCAGTGTAAAATCAACAAATATTTGGTTCCAGTTCCATTTCTTCAAGCCACACTTGGAGCCCTTTGTACGATACCTCTTAACTTTGAAATTAAATTCTAATCACCAGTCTCATGCAAGTGCTTAAAAAGGGAATAAGCAAATTTACATTTAAATCACTTCTCTGTTGTATAGCACCTTGGGTGAAGAATTAAATTTAGGCCTAATCAGTATTGAGTGTGGGTTTACTTCGGGCAATAAACAAATTAAGATTTATGGCATCAGATTGCTTGGCTGAAATCACCCATTGTATAATAAGCATTATTGCATAGCTAATTGTCCACCATTGTACATATCAGTATAGTAGTAATACCTGCAAGGGCATTCTTTACTGTTATCCTGAGTTCAATGGAGATTAGGGAGGAAATTCTGCTCATTATGGGAATAATTAGCAGTATTTTAATCCACACTGAACAATGAAATCGTGTGGTCCGACTGGCCCGTAAATGCATGAAATCTACGTTGTTGAGCCCTCCAAACCATTTGCTGCATAATGTACTTTCCCTTTGTGAAACCAGCAGTACATCCATGTTGAAATATCATGACCTAATTTCACCAAGGTGAAGGAGGAGTTGCAGCTGCTGATTTTCCATGCCGCGCCGCAACCCTCTCCAACTGTTCCTCATCTTATATAAAGAGTCGACTGAGCTCATTCACAGCCCAGGAAATGTGAGACACGGCTCCTTGATTGGTTTCAGAGTTTTTGGGGTTGTTTCTGGAAGTAGATGGCTTTTTAGCCACGCTGGCATCATAGCTCCTGGGATGACAATG
This sequence comes from Gadopsis marmoratus, assembly GCA_036023855.1. Lineage (NCBI taxonomy): Eukaryota > Metazoa > Chordata > Actinopteri > Centrarchiformes > Percichthyidae > Gadopsis > Gadopsis marmoratus. The sequence continues at coordinate 82,007 of JAVQJF010078174.1, read as the reverse complement.
TCGGCCTCTCCGTCGGTCCACCACTTATAATACCTCAACAGCTACTGGATGGATTTCCATGGAATTTAGTACATTTTACAATCCATTTCCGATCCCGTATCTCACAATGCAATGCACAGAGGAAAAGGAGGAGCTCATCACAGCTGGAAAACATTCACACTAAGTGTGAATGATGATGAAACGGTTCCAGGAGCATCTCAGCAGACAAAAAATAATGATTGGATTTTTGTAAAAACATTTTGCTCTGCCTTTGTTAGGTTTAATTGGCATCAGCATTCTGAACTCTAGTTTGATTGTCTTCTTGCAACCCACAAATTGCATCATTCCCTATTAGTATAACATAGTTTAGTATTTTGATTTCTTGTATACTACTTGCAAATCCAGCATACCATAAAGATTAATATAATTAATACATAATATGGAATTGGGATATAGCTTTTGTCGTGTTTTCTTTAAAATTACAAACTACTTGTTGTTTCTTACTTCAGTGTGTATGCTATAGTTTAGAACAGTGTGTACATTCATACATTACATTCATTGCATTGTAAAGTGCTCCCACCAAAGTGGATTTGCTATCCTGAGAACATTAAAAGATTTTACTCTAGGTGGGTGTCTGAAGGAACATTCAGTACTCAAACTACGCAACGCACAAACATCCTCCCACATGCATTTTCAAGAACAGAGCAAACAGCCTCTCAAAGTTGCTACAGTTTAAAAACCATGACAACCCGTTGGTCATGTCACTACTTCTTGGAACAAAAGTCACAGGGGGAGTTGCATCAAAGAGAGCAGCCATCGTGTAGGTGGTGGAGGAGGAGGACGCACAAGACAAACCAGTCATCACCTTTCTGAGGAAGAAAAACACATGAAAGACAAAGAATGAAAATTACATTCTTTGAACATTCTGGCTATTCTCCTCAGAGGCATTAGGCTGTGAGAGACATATGAACGGCTGGTTTGTTTGGCTCATTTTATAATTAGACTTTGGGCTGCCACCATCATTTCTCATCTCTGTGGAAAGGAGAGCACCAGTCCTCATCACAGCAACCTGCCTGGAAGGTGCTCATTAATGAAGTGACGGACACACACACACACGCACACACACACACACGCACACACACAGAAAAATACTCACAGTTACACTCAGGAGCCCTTTCTACTGTATTTACTCCAACAACTCAAATAATTGTTTTTCATCCCATATTAAAATAAGGCTTTTAACAGCTGTGAGATAAGGCCTTACCTAAGCAATCTGAGCATGATGACACACACGCACATGCCGTAAAGAGGAAAGCTCAGCATCTTAATTATCATGTTGAAGTCAGTTCTAAGGATGCTGCCATCTATTTCATTTTTTCTCTTCATCATCTTCAAATTCTCTGAAAAACAGAGCATAGTCAGAGTAAAGGATGATATACAAACAACAATCAAGTGTTATATTTGCGATATATGTTTTAAGTACAGAAACACAGCAGTGTTTATTCACTGAAGAGGGCTATTTACAGCCTGGTTGGTAATGGGTTATAAGGCCATCTTCCTCCTGCTCCTCTGGGCTCTCCTCTCTCCACCTCCAGCCAGCCAGTAAGCATACTGTTGTCTACCGTTTGGTAAATTACTGTTAACGGTATCATGTGCTTAGATATTGCTGTCCTGGGATCAGCAGGGATGGGTAGACTTTATTCCAGCTATCCTTTCTCCCATTTTAGGAGTTTAGCTAAGATCTTTTTGAGTGGATAATTATGGATTGGTTCGATTTGGTTCTATTTTGTTGGTTGTTTTGCTGGAGCCCACCCTGGAGCCATCGTGTCCCAAAGAAATCTGAGTAATAAATACTTTAAGAGGTTAAGGGCTGAAATATCTTGTTGCTGCTGCTAGTCGAAACGATAAAAAGAAATGACAAATTATAATAAAAGTAGCATGAAAGTAGATCAAATGCAACTGAAAATCACCTGAGCACCCACAGTAAGAGGGAGAAGATATTTAGTCAACATTTACCAGTGACTTCAGCATTTGTGCAGGAAATTGTTCAGTCAGATAAATACATAAACATGCTACTAGACACAATGTAGATAAATCATTTATATATGAACTAAAGAGAAGTTGATCAAAGACAGAAATCTTTGAGATATGAGACGATTTCTCTGATAATAACAACATACTGCACATGGCTGCAAATATAAGATTTGAGCCATTGTAGACACTATGTGAAAAATGTAAGACACTGCAGAATACTGCATGAACTACATTTGTTTGTCACAATGTAAAACAAAAAGGGCTTTTATTTTATAGCTGGTTTACTTAGTAATAGTTGGATTGTTGTTGGCTAATTCCCCAACAGATGTGACAACAAAAAGCAATTTGTCCACTATCTGAGGCCAGCCGATTCTTCCTTTAATTATACTGTAATGTGATACATGTATTTATACATGTCATATTATTAATTTGTTTCCAAACTGCTGGGCTGTTTCTGCTTTCCTCTGTGATTATTTAGATGTAATGAGATGGTATTCTTTTTTGCTTTTCTTTACACAATGTAATAACAGCATTGAACCAGCATCTCAGTGCAGGTTAAGGTGCCAAAAAATGTATTTCGTATTCAGAGATTCATTTAAAAGGCTGTCAGAGCTAAATGTACAGCATATAATAAGTTCATAATGTGGATATACATACTTGCACATTTCCTCATAGCTGTCAGTATAACTGCTAATAGAATATTGTACCTTGACATTTTGAATATTGCCTGGCTATTTTTATGACCGAGCACCTCGTGTTCGGAGTAAAAGTATTATTAGCATTCCTCGTTGAAACCAAGGGACACTGAGACCTTCCACCTCGGTCTTGAACCTTTGGGTAAAAAAAACAAAAGGTATACTAACCAGGGCTTGCGGGCATATGTGCCCATTGCTAAACACACACACACACAAACCGGTGATGTGATACAGTGCTGGCTCATCCATGCTAATGTGATTCACTCCTGTTTGTCTCAGTATGTGATGGTGCCAACCTCTTCTCAAGTGACTGCTTCAGGGTATGCTTGAGTACTTCTCCGATTAGTACTACTCCTCCCACTTACAACACAAAAACTGATGTGCGAGGATGGAAGAATAAGCGCAACATGTATTTAAAACGGCACATCCTTGAGTGTCAGTCACTTGCGACGTGTTGCACAGCTATACCACCTGCCACTGGACACTTAAAAGATTGTTCTGTTTGCCTTGTTGTTTGCTTTGAGCAGATAAGGTGATACACAGTATTGAACTTAAGTACAATTTTGAGGCATTTTTACTTTACTTAAGTATTTCAGTTTTGCCCGTGGCCACTTTACCACTTGGACAAGTGGTGGACAGATAAAGAATAACCCTCCTGGGAACGTTTAGATGTGGCTGAGGAGATGTGAAGTGCGTCTTCCACAACTGGTGATGATGCATTTCTGTGACTACATTGCTTTGCACACTTTAAAACCAAATCGTGTTTAGTGGTTCTCTGTTGTGATGCAGGTCAAAACAGCATGTGAAATACTCTGCATAATGTCTCTTTAAATTGAAGCAGCTTCCCATAAATCCACACGCGAAAATCTAAGCATGTCTTTGGTTAGACCTTACCTGACCTTACCTGACTGGTAAACTACCACATCTTTCTAACTCCACACCCACATTTTATAACACAGGCTTTTTGTTAAACGCTCTCCAAGCTGTAGCCAAGATTATTCTAATGACGTCACTTGAGTAATCTCATTTGTTTCTCAGACTTTTACAAGCTCCTCCATAGCTGCATGAGACATTATACAACTGTTTTCACAGGTTGTACAATACTCCCTGTGACTAGTACATTGACGTGATGTGTGAAATAAGTGGAGTGTCCCTTTAAGTGCTATGTATCCTCACTGCAGCCTCTTGCTCTTCTCTCCTCTGCAGAAGCAGCATTTTACCCATTATAATGTCTTTAAAGATGGTGCACCACAATTGATCTATGTGTCATATGATGGACTACAAAGGATGCATAAACAGAGAAGAGTGCTCGTTGCCATAGAGAGACGTGGGACTGAGTGTGAGCTGGGCTAACAGGGAGGTAATGGGACATGTGTTTGATGTGATCACATGGGTTGGGGAATTACCTGTGGTAATTGGGAAACAGGGAAGGTAGCAGACAGATTGTATTACCTGAAGGACTTACACACACAGATACACACATTCACACACACACACACACACACACACATATAAAAGGACAGCTCAGAGTAGAACTAGTTGCTCAGGCAGGTTTGCCTATGTGTTTGTGTGAGAGCTGAAAAGCCTAAAACCATAGAAAATGGTGGATGGATTGTATTTCTTAGGTTTTGGGTGGCTCCTGGGAGTTGTTTGACGTCTTCTCTGATTCACAGTCTTCACTACAAGCACTTTTAGTCTTTGCCTGAATCTTATTATGTTTAATATTTAAGCAAATATAAGGTGAAAGGTGAAAACAGGTTGCGTAGGGAGCTCTTTAAAGTCTCATGATGTCATCAGCATTGGACTTGAGAGTCACATTTGAACAGAAATATGTTATGAACTTGGGGCATGGAGCTTGAAAGACATAGGCATTTACATGCGTGTAACAAAAAAGTCTATTGAGCTACATTATGGGAATTGTAGGTTCCACTGTTTTAGAGGGTGCATCCCGTTTTTTCAAAAGAAAAGAAAAAAAATGAGAGAAAAACAGTCTTGTTTATAAGACTCTATTAAGCTGCATTATGGGAATTGTTGTTTTTGGAGCTTAATTGGTTTGGACAAAATAATATGAACAACTGTTTGTGCAGCAAGTTCAATTACAGTGATTACAAATCAGCAAACGATGAGGTATCATTAACAAGAGTTAGACCAAAGGTGTTGTAAAAATGAAGTAGTGCCAAAACAGGATTCACTAAAATATAGACTAGCTAGCTGTCAAATTACATTGTGTTTCATGCCAAGGAAGAAAGTGTCACCAGTGAAAGATCAACGTCCCCATAGGATGTACAGCACAGTAATTAAATATACATAGAGTCCGCAGTAAGTAGTAAAGTTTAAGCTTCCCTGCTAAAGTCTCCTTCTTATCTAACTTACAAACACGAACACACGTCTTGTCCTGCACCTCAGAACCATCGACCAGACTAACTTTCACTGGGGAAAAGTGCACAAATGTCAGTTTGCAGGCTAGATGCTGGTTTGGTCCTTATTCCTCAACACGCCGTCTGCTCATTACATGTAAGCTCCACAAGTTTGTTTACTTTGTCTCTCATCCTGCTGTCAATCAAACACAGACGCTGACACGCTCCTCCAGCCACATTTCTGAAAATTCCCCAAAGAACTTTTTTATTCCTCTTAATAATACATTTTTTTAACACATTTAAAAAAAAATTGACATTATTTTGACTGCAAAAAGGGATGACTATATGTGATTTCAGCTGGACTTTAAGTCTTTTCATAAAGTAGACTGATGAGGTAAAGCCAGGTGAACAAAAGAAACTATCACTATTAGAATTTGTTGCAATTACAAAGCAGGAGATGTAGGAAAAAATAAACAGTTTAGAATGAAAAAGTGCTATGAAGAGGGACTTTATGCTTTGAGACAGCAATGCAAGGCACATTAATTTGTATAGCACCTTTCAGCAATACGGCAAGTCAAAGAGCATCACATAAGACAACAACAGAGAAACCTAGAAATCAGGAAAGAAGGCCACCATAGTGCAGTGTATGCAGGTCATCCACACACAGCCTGTGCACAAGCTGTTCTATAATGTGTACATTAGAGTTAAAAGACTCCGACATTACTGTTTAATGGCTCTGAACCAAATTAAACATTTAATAGGCTCCACTATCAAAGTGATGTAAAGGGAAATAAATATTAATGAATGAACCAACACTTGGTTCAAAGGATTGGAAGCTGGGAAAATTAAAAGGGAGCAAGGGTCTGCACGAGGAAGGACGCTCAACGGGGGAATAATGCAGTGCTGAAGGGGTTTAATTCCCCTGAGACCACACATGTAACCAAATGTATGAATTAATGTTACTGTGAGGCATGTTGGCTAACAGCATAAACTGTTCGCAATCTGTTGAGATGACGTGAGGCATGAAGTCATTAAAACATAACAGTAGCTTGTGCTATGTTTTTCTCGAGTCAGCCTTTCACTTGCACAAATGATGCATTTGTACACTCAGGCCTGCTGCAGGCAGGTGCTGCCATTTGTAACGACCCTGTGCTGTGGTTAGTACATTCCTGCTACGTATCCAGCTGACCAGGACTCATGGGGAACCGATATTATATTTAAGGTATATTTGATATTTTGTCGTTTTCAGATAATCTCACTTGAATCCTTCCTTTGCCACAATGAAATGTGATCTGGTACTTGAGCTTCACTGCAGAGATCTCTGTGTCTTCGCCTTGTTTGGGACAGTAAGCTTTGATCATCATGTGAATTCTGTTGTCCAAGCATTGCTCCCTGTACCTTTGGGGGCAGTTCTCTCTGGTGCAAAAACTGCCAGAGTATCTCTGTTCGCCGAACACATCGGAATACAGTCATTATAACAGGTCACAGGACATGGAAAAACAGGTTTTAAAGACTATGATACGCCTCACAAATGAGAAAATAAAACAATAACTCATCTCTCATGAATATATCTCATTTCCTATGAAGATTTTATACTGAAACACTTTGAATACTACTTGTAATTGACTTTTTTTAAATGTGTAACTACTGTTACATGCATGGAAATTGTGTGTTTGTTGTGAATTTATGTGTTTTTGTCCATGCTCATACTGTATATGTTCTCTTGAGAATGCTTTAAGAAAATACAATCTTTTGCGCGTTGAAACTGTAATACATACTTTTAATACATCCTGTTTGACTATATGACTATATGACCTGCCAATCCCATGTGAAGCAGCATTTCGGTGTAGCCTGAGATTTATGTCAATAAATAACACTTTCAGGCCAAACTCACGAGGGATATCTCTGAAGGGTTTTTATAAACCTTTTCATATTTTACTTTTCTCAACTAGATTGTAGAAATGCAATGTGATGGGTTTTTATTTGTTGCAATATACCACCTTTTCAGATTAAAATATCAAGACATTTATTGGACATATGATACGTTGTCAATGTGTACTTGGCTGTGGACCGGCCACATAGCATGTGGTAGAAATAGCAAGGTCAGCACCAGTGTTACTTTTCTTCTTGAAGATTCCCTTCTCCAACATTTGTGGCAGCTTTAAGGACGCTGTAGGCAAGGTAGACAGCTCATCACAATGAATGACAAGTGTAGGGGCATGAACTTGACCAAATGAGGGTAAGAGGTGATGACTAATGATTCATTTTCCTGACTCGAGGCGAAGAGTTACTTCTTTTTTTTTTGTGTGCAAGAGGGCTTCCATGTTTCATGCAGGCAAAAATAGCGACATTCTCCTATGAGTCAGAAAAGAGTTTAGGTTGTCAGTGACAGGGTGTCAGAAAGTCTCGGAACATTGTTTCTCATTGTTTTAAACTGCCTAGGCTAGCTAATCTAAACCCCCTATTAATTCCATTTGCATCACTTCTACTCTGTGTTTTTCAAAGGAAAGGGGAGCAGCTTTTGTCCTGTCTTTTTATCAGGAAGTTGACATTGCTTTATCACTTTATCAGCAAACCAGATCCATAATTGTAGACATCTCATTCAGAGCACACCCAATTACACGCTCTGAAGGAGTGGACATGCCTTTGACGTGTGACAAATTTCATCACTGTAAGCGGGAGATCGGAAGTGTTGATCGGGACGTTGCCTCCATAAAACAGCCTCCCATACATCTCTTAAGTATCTTATCTGAATTAAACTTGCAAATTCCTTTTGGTGAATGTTTAATCAACCCTTTGCCTCAAAGTTTCAGGCTCACATTACTTAAATATATGCAAATAAACTCACAATGCCCTCCCGCTGGATTTCTCCTCACGCTAACCCCATGTAAGGTGAGCAGGAAAATAATCATCCCTGGTTGTAGTCTTCCAGTGACCTGCTAGTTTGTTTCCATCGTCGCTTGAACAAAGACCTCCGTTTCCTGGTAGACTTGTGAAAAAGGTCTGTCTCCTTAGGGAATGATATTTCATTCGTAAAATAATTTATGCTTGTTGGAGTTGATTATGTAAGAACACTGTGAAGATTTTTGGAATACATGTAAGGATTTCTGTTCTTAGGAGTTAAGATTAATTTCCTACACTCTGATATGTAGGTTTGTCACCACACAATGAGGGTTTGAGCTTTTTCTGATTAATTCATTTGAATGGATTACTTTATTTAGACTTTTTTGAATGTATTATCTCAAGAGAAACAGGTGCCTGCACACTGAAAAGATGCTCCCACACTGTACTTACATACACTGGGTTTTTTTTGGGGAGGTGGGGGGTATCTTTTCAGCACGCAGCCCTTTTCTCTTGAGATTGCTTTTGCCTTTTTGCCCATGTCAAGGATCAAGGATCAAGGATGTCTTTATTATCCCCAAAGGGCAATTCGTTGTACAGCCAGCAGTGACAGCTTAAACAACAACCACAATGCACAATACGATTAAACATTAAATACAGTTAGTGATCATGTGCGTTATGTGCACCTGATATCATGTTGGGATGCACATACACTACCTTGAAGCACAAATTCATTCAGTAAAAGAAGCACCTTTTATTCCGGAGACCAGAGTCCTGCATGTGGTTAGGTTCAGGCAACAGTTGAATAGTTGTTTGCTAACGAGAACAATCAACTTTATAGCTGATAACATGTCAGTGCTTCCGCTACAAAACTGATATTGTACAGGAAGAGCAAATTTTGAGGGGAAAACAAAGGAAACACATCGTCACTGAACATTTTGCCGATAATTTCAGTGTAAACATTTTGCTAATTGGCAGATATGTTAATTAAATTCTTTCCTCATTATGTTAATGATTAATTCGGGAGACAATATGTTCTCTTAAAATGTCACCTTAGGATGTATTCTGCTGTAGGACAACACATGCTAGGGTTGGTGGTTCGAGCCCAGCTCCTGTCGAAGTGTCCTTGGGCAAGACACTGAACCTGTGTTCAGTGTGTGTGTGTGTGTGTGAGAATGGGTGAATTAGAGTTACTGTTAGAGCACTTTGGGAAAAATGCGGTATATAGTAAAGAGTCCATTTACTGTAAAAGTAACATTAAAAGCAAAAATGGGACATTGCACAAACCCGATGTAATGTAACCTCCAGAGGAAAAGAACATGACCAGTGGACATAATGTCATCTTCATGAGGCAGAATACATTATTCAACAACACTGGCTGAACTGCATTTCATGCCAGCAGAACCTCATCCATCCTATGTACACTTGTTCGATGATTTATTCACTTGGTGCCGGCCTGTTAGTTGTCGACACATCTGCAATTGTTCACGCATGGAGCCCAGCTCGTGTGGAGGTTGTGGGGGACAACGGGAAAACGAGAGGTGGAGAAGTGTGTGGGTTTGTGAACAGGCATTTGCTTTTGCTGTTAGATCCCCAAGTGTTTTCAGTGGACCACAGGATGAGGTTAAAAGCCGCTTCATCTGCAAAATCTAAATATTTAATGACCTTGGGTTCATGATTAAAGCCTCGGTCGTTTCTTTGCAGGCTTCTTGTGATCAAATAGATATGTGGATGATGTAAAAGCTGCTTTTTGCCTATGGCTAGTCATCCAAGAGGACATTTCTTTTTACAGTGTATTTGACATTGTGAAGATTTGAAGTTGTAGTTTACAATAATAAGATGACTGGCAATGTGGGGGTTTTAAAACACGTTATTACAGCACAGATTACCAATATTACAATTGGCGTGATAAAATAAATTAGGTTTTTTAATAATGCGTATATTCCCCATGTTTGGCTGGTTGGCATAATGCTCTCCATCTCATTTTTATTCTCTCTCTCTCCTCCTCCTCAAGCTCGCTGTTGTCATGGCTTATGATTGGGAAAATATCTGCCAACTATCCAGCAAGCTGGCTCCATCCAGCTCCCCATGTGCCTGTGTTTTAAATAGTTCATGATTTAAACTACTCCCTGCCTCTGTCACCACGGCTCCTGAGAAGTAGCTGTAGAGATGATGTGTTATTCTAATAAGCAATCGGGGAGTATTTGTGTTGAAAGAATTCTTTGCTGCCATTTAATGAAGCCTTATATCATGGCGGAGTTTCAAAAAGAAACACGCTCATCCTAATTTTAGAACAGAATCTCAAGTAGAGATTGTATAACTTGTATAACTAGCCGATGCATTCATTATTTTGTATTGTCTGAATTGGAATTTAATATCATTTATACAGTTTCAATCAGTGTTTGACTGGCGTGTTTCTGTTTGTCTGCTGTCGGAGAAGCATTTCTCATTGTATTCATGAGTGTTTGCCATCACCGCAATTTTTCCAATTATTTGATAGAACAATTGAAAACTGAAAAATACGAAGAAATGACTCGCCTGGGATGAATGCTCACTAAGGGGAAAAAAGCAATCGTAATGTTGTTTGTTTGAAATCATTACCTGCCACCACCAGCACCATCATTAAAGTCAACGTAAGAGGTGAATAAGGACGCAGGGAAGGTCTGCCGCTCACCAGAATATTACAGAACAGATGAGCACATTATTTGAATAAATAGTGTGAAGAGAAAAAATGTCTTGAACACACTGCTCTTGCGGGTGGATATGTGTTGGGTAGGTTTGATACGATACTGCTGTAGAGGGCAAAATACAACTGTTGTGCTGCTTCATTAACCTTGGTACAATGTGAGTGTTTTCTGGTTTGAATCCCTGCATCTTGGGAAGAAGTGAATGCCCTTCCCACTCGCGTACTTTTAAGTTGCCTTGAGCAACACACTAAAGACCTGTTCAGTAGGGAAGAAAAGTAAGCTATATGTCTGACAGTCCAAAATTAATGAAGCTTGAGGAAAAAAGGTCCTTGAAACATAATAATGAATGTCTTAAAACCAGGTGACAAAACGCCCCAAATGTTTAAGGGCAGGCTTTACTACTGTACCCTGATTTGTGGATGTCGTAAGCTGTCAGTCGGTGCAGCCATTGCTAAGATGACATCTCATTAAAATGCTTATGCATAAGACAGACAATGGTACGCTTCCCATAATGCATAGTTAGTAACAGAAAAAGAGTAGTAGCTGTGCATCCATCCATCCATTCATTATCTATACCTGCTTATACAGTGTGTGTCCTGCTTTGCAATATTTTATGTAATTTCAAGTTGGAGTCCCAGATTTGATTACATTAATGCAGATAATGCTTGTAACATAGATTTTGAGTGACATATTTGGTTCCCCCAGACAGAACAGGATGATCTCATCTTGTCCCTCACTACTTAACACGTAAGATCTTTCCTTGGTCGAGTGCATTAATGCTTACAGGTACAGTTTGGCTGCACTACATGTTCAAATTAATCAGAGTGATTTGTCACCTCATGGTGGGTCTAGAGCAGAAGTCAGGGATCACCAAAGTCATTAGGATTCATCCTCTGGGGATGTTAATAGCAATCCAGGTAACTATTGTGATATTTCCGTCGGGACCAAATTGGTGGAATGACCAACCAATACACCAGCATGCAAGACAGACTAGCATTGCCATTTCTAGAGCCGCTAGTGTAACAGTTATAAAGAACATTAATTCCAGAGCATGGTTTGGCTAAAAATATATATACATATACTGTAGATCAAAGGGAAGTGAAAACTACAAATGATGCTGCAGTGCTTAAAAAAAAGTGCAGAGTACAGATTATTATGTAATAAATGATGCATCAGTGTTACTATGTCACAGTTGTAGATAATTTGGCCGAAGCTCACAGTGAACACTCTGTCACTTCCTGTCACATCTATAAAGGCCTGCATGCATGCCTCATTTTCCGTGCTCAACGCTGTCTCCCTCTGTTCTCTCTCTCCTCTCTCATGGCCTCTTGTATCCTGCGGATACAAGCCCCTAGGGATCTCCCAACCCCCAGAAGCCATGGTAGATATTCCCCGAAGCCTTCCGCACACCACAGCCATCATCCTGCTCCATTGCCAACCGCTTTTCACTTCTCATACGTTTTGTAGTAAGCAATTCACCCCTCAGTGTTGATGGTTATGTCCTTGTTCGTCAAATGGTATGAATTACATGGACAGAAATATGGTTATATAGTGTGATTGGAAAAAAAATGTATGTGCTATATTAAGACGAGCAGCAGCAAGTAGCAGATGTGATTAACACAGCAGTAATAGGAGTTCCTGTAACAGCACAGGACTGAGTTGGAGGTACGTGATGACAATCCATGATAATAACCCTTATCAGTGACCAGCAGTGTGAGAGGAGTTGTTCAGACTGGATAGTGCACCCTGGTGGTATCAGTCTGGTGCTAAAGGTTCACCCGTGTTCATCCAGAAAGGCTCAAAGGGAGTGAGATGTATTCCAGGTGGACTCTGAGGTAGTAGTAGTCCTCAACCACCTCTATGTTCGTACTATGGCGACAGGGGAGTCTTCTTTCTCCTGAAGTCCACCACTGACTCCTTCCTCTCAGTGATGTTGACCACTCGACAAATCTGTCCACAACACCTCTGTATTCAGCCTCTTGGTCGCTGCTGATACACCCCACAATAGCATTCATCCTTGAACTGAGTGTTATGTCTGAAGTGGGAGATGTCGAGGGTGAACAGGACCGGAGACGGGAGGATCAGGCAAGGGAAAGACTCCCAGAGGAGTGTCTGACGTACACGTCTACAGCCTGACATACTGTGGCTGACCAGCTAGGTAGTCTGTGAAGAATCCACAAGCATGTCCAAAAGAAGAAGACAACAATACAAGTCTCTGCTTCACAAAAATATGCTTACTTTTTGGCCTTTTAAAAATACATTTCTACTCAAACATTTCCTCTGGAAATTATTCAAATGAAACAATCTGAAAAGGTCACAGCTCATAGAAATATGCATCCTGTGATGAGGTGTGGTGAGTAGACATTGCTTAACTATAAATGCTCACACGCAAAAAAGGTTGGGAGCCAGTGTGTTAGATGTAATGTGGCTTATTTCTACCATTATTTTAGTTAGTTAGTTGAAATGAGATTCTTTAGATTATCACATGTTCTTCAACTCATCATGCAGCATCAGAGCTCACATTCTGGGCTCTGCATGCTGACTGGCACACGGGTTAACACAGTGTGGGTTTTCCACAGATTCCTTTTTTCTTCCTGCTTTCTAAATCTGATAAATCATGCTCAATTCAGTCTGAATATTCTCCTCAGATATAAATCTTTGCCTGTAGGGTACTTTCTGTCTTTTTTTTTTTTGTATTTATACCCTCATATTTTAAAGTAAGAGTAAAAATAGGATTAGCACATTGCTTCAGTGACACAGTAAACGCTCTTATATCCCGCCTACATCATGACCGTTCACGTTCCTGTTCCCAGCTCACTTGCGTCACCACCCTTGGAGCTTTGTGGCATCTAAAACTGCGCCTTTTGCCTAAATCAATGGAATATAGTCCCATATGTGAAATTAATGTGGAGCTTTATGCCTGAGGAGCACAGTCACTTCACAAATGAAAAATATGCTAATGAGAACAAACACCGCATAAATGTAATTTCTTTCTAAATGAAAATGACTGGCAGTCACCAGAATGTGCACACCCACGCACACGCTAGGTCTAAATGCATACGGTAAACAAATACACAGAAGAACTATTCGATTCCTTCTCTGACCTTTTTCACCTTCCTTTTTTCTATTGACCACGCCAATACTGTGCTATATAGGTATAAGCAGTGCCTAGTGGAAAGGTCTTCCTGCTCTGCCCTTTGGGAAACTTGTGCAAAGCATCCTTTTGTGTTTACATGTAGGATGTTTCCCTGCATCTAATATCTACAGTTCTTATTATTCATTCTGTAATGGCGGCATACTCTCTGCCCTTGAGCTGTATTTGCAATTTGTGCATTTGTTCACACATGCTTTGTTACAGCAGCAACCACCCCGCTGATGTACATTTGGGAATGAATCATAGCCTGTATACAAATGAATCCTTATCAGCTGCAGGGGGCGGCATTTTGTAACCGAAACTTGTAACCTTGCGATGGAGGCAACAAATAGCAGGGAAAAAAAGAATATGTAATCACTGTATCACACTGTTGAATCCTTGATGGGGGGTGCACCAAAGAGAACTGTGGTATTTATGTGTCTCTAGGATGTTTGAATAAATCAGATGATACGGGAGAGAACAGACCTTCCAGCAAAAGTGCCATTTCAATTATCTCATGCTCTGCAAAAAGAGGGAAACTGCCAGGTGTCCTCCATTCATTTCGTGTGTCCTGATAGTGTGTTCTATTGAATTTGATTCTTAAAAAGCAGCCACATAAAAAAGATTTCTCATAACATCTCTGGGTAATGTGACACCCACCTGACACCACTGATAGTTTATGACCTTCAAATGTATCTGTGAAAACAATGTGACATTCTGTGTATTAATATCTTCAAACATTCAAAAAAACATCTTTAAACAGTAAAGTGTGTGATCTCCGCCACTACGTGGGTGTCCCTATCCCTGCAGCAGTATGGGCCTGCCATAGTGCTGGAAAATCAATAATCAATCAATAATTTAAAATGATTGGAACGTTAAAACTTTGTAACATTATTTTAACTGTCATATGTAAATTTTTCTGTAAGGGCTAACGTTGAAAACTGATGACCTTGCTGACTAAGCTGAAAAGATGAGAAATGGAGGCTGTGACATAACGCTAAATCTAATACATCTATACTTTCATTCTTCTTCTTCAGTGAGTGGATACAGGAAACAGTACATCACATCACCGAGCTACAGTGTTTGCTGCTTGTGCTAACAGGTCTATGAGCTTGGCTCTGTTCAATTATTGGCTGTGTGCTTGGCAATATTAGAGAGGTGTGATCTGCTGCTAGTTGCTGTTTATTGTCCTCGCTGGCTTCTAATTTCTACTCTTTGTCGTGTCTATGTGCTGTATTTACACTCAGTTGCTAGTTTATTAGGTACACCTTGCCAAAACGAATACCAAAGTCCTGCTATAAAGCAAAAGCAACATCACAAACTGCAGCCTCCAAAATGACTATACGTTTGAATCAACTCAAGTTTCAGCTACACAATGAACACTAATACCTTCAAAAAAGGTAGGATGTTTTCTTGGACTTTATTAGTTTTAGCTAAATGTACCTCTTAAACAGAGTATACATTCAATGGGCCTTTTTCACAGCAGACATTTTGAGTCATCATAGCAGAAAACCCACAGGTGTAGTTAATGCCCTTATGGCTCTGTTCCATTTTCTGTTTCGGTAAGTCACCTTCGAGTGCACAATACTAATGTAACTGGTAGAGCCAAATGGAGTGCACTTTTTAATGTTATATATTAGTTTTCATACACCTGTGGTTTAACTATTATGATATGCCAACATGTCTGACAGGAAAAAGGTTGTTGTTTGGCATGTGTATTATGATGCTTTCATACTTTTGCCATTGTTAGAGGTGAAATATGACCGTTTAGTATTTTGAGTTTTATGGACTGAATTGGTTTGGAATAGCCAATTTCTTCACACACTTCATATTTAGCTAAGCGTTACAGGAATATGTCAACTCACAAGCACCTGGTTTATGTGACTGCTGTCTTTGCTGTTCATATCATAAGTACAAGTATGAACCACTGAGCATCTTTTGTATTATGATGCTGCCTCTAGACTCGGCCACACTCACTTCCAAACTTAAATTTATATTGATTTCCTGATGGTCATCTGCTGCTTATCAATGTTACATAACATTTCATAATTTCAACTTTCAAGCTCCGAGTCATGAATTATAATTGGCTTACGTTGATTACTATCTGCCGCATAACTGATTGAGATTGTGCATTTTTATTCTGCTGATGCAAATCAGGTGGATTGCTGGCTTTAGGTTTATTTGCCTCATTTCATTAGATATTTCCCGGAATGATGGGAGCTTCTTTGATTGAAAATGGCAACTTGATGGTTGAAGTTTGGCCCACAGAGCTGTGCTGAGCTTGGTTGAAACCATGTCGTGAGTGATGAGGTGAGAACCTTGATGCCAAATATCAGCTCAATTTACATGTTTTGTATTCAGTGAATTGTCTGAGTTTGGAATAGGATAGTACAGAAAAATTGTGATAACTTGCATATCTTAATAATTTACTACATAGGTGGTCACATACTTACCTTACATAAAAGTGAGGAAAGGTTTCTCTGTTTTCTAGATAATCAAGCGAAAAGGTTTCATCCCCAGGTTCAGAGCTCATTTAACCAAATTAGAGAAGAAATTACATTAGTAATGAATAGTAATTGAGCATCCTATAATTAAAACCAAAACAAATGGGCGTGTCAGCTCCACTTGTTTTTGGCCATATTTAAGTTTGAATTCTGCCATTTGTCAAACCAAATCAAATTCAGGGGCTTAAATGGAAGTCTTGACGGCTGAATTAAGAGATTGATGTTGACTTTCTACCTGACTCCCATGTTTTTCTTTCTTTTCTTTGTGCTAGTTTCGTGGGATGTTCCATTCTTGTTCACGTATGACAGATGTGCTGGCTCGGCACGTCGCTGACCTGATTTGTGACTTTCTTCACAGCAATTTATCTGCGTGAATGGCCGACTGACTAACTGACTGATTGCCATGATCAAATCAATTTAAGTGTCTGTGTGCCAGATGTGGCAGCTAACTTGGAAACAAATACAGCTTAGTTTTGATAGCCACGCTCACGTATGCTAATTCATCCTTCTATGACCTACGTATCATAAAGCAATTGTTCCTCAACTGCTTAATACTCTAACGGCTTAAATGTGATTGATAACCAGTTGTGGGAGTGTGGCAGTTGTATATTTATGACGGTGTGAGTTTAATGGCCTGAAACTCGACAATTTACCGTAGTATCCCTCTCTCTGTGGAGCTATGCACTTCAGCTATGTGTACTTGTGCATCTTGAACGGTGCGAGAGAAAACAAATGCCATCAATGGCTCTCTTCCCTTAAGATCGTGATGAATTCCCCACACTCTGATTAGGCCATGCTGGTTTGACTGGCCATTGCTCTCGAAAGATGGGCCCTAATAGGCTTTGCTAAATGGCCAAGACCCAGTCATTGTGGAGAAAGACGAGGTGGGGGCAAAAAAACACCCTGTCAAATAAACAAGAGTGGTAGAGCGAGCAAGAGATGGGGAGAGCGAGTGAGTAACCCCACCAGGATAACGAGTCTGACCTGGCGGGGAGCCAGATGGTAGGCGGCGGCCGTCAGGTCAGGCCTGGCAGCCTGGGCTTCTGTGTCCCTGTGTGTTTACCATATATACAGCTCTGGAAAACATTAAGAGACCACTGCAAAAGTTCCCTGGTTTTACTATTTATAGATATGTGTTTGAGTAAAATGAACTTTGGAAAATTTGGAGTGGTCTCTTAATTTTTTCCAGACCTGTATTCATTTGACTCTGGTACACAGCAGTCAAAATAATAAAGAGTTCACCTGTCGCTTAAGTCTCCAAATAGGAGCTCCACTGTGGCAGTATGAGGCTGCGTCATAGCCAGACGGTACATCCCCGCCCTGTGGTAAAGATAGGGACTACTGGACATCATGGCGACAGCGCAAGGAACTACAACTCCCAGCAGCTGTGGGGTAGAACACCACACAGCTGGGAGAAATCAGCTGATTGCTGAAATGAATGCGAGCACCTGTTAAAAAGAGCTGCAAGAAGAGACAGGGAAGAAAAAGGAGACTGCGCAAGATCCACAATGCTGACGGCGGCAGACAACGTTAATAACTGCTGCAGCAACCCTGCTGGTGGTAAACTGTCTTCATTTATGTTCATGTGTGTGTCTAATAGCAGGACATACACCCAGGTGTCAATTTTACTTACAATTGGACATTAATTATGACACTGATTTAGTGTGACAGGCATAAACACACACTAACTACCTGCAGGTACACGGCCTTGCAAAACCAGTTGCGTCTGCCCTGGATTGCAATTAACCATCAGCAGAACCAATGCGATTTGGAAATGCAATTTTGAGCATGGAGTTCAGAGCTGTTTCTACACCTCACTCTCTTCCTTCCACTCTGTTCAGCCCGTTGAGGTTTTTCATCACGTTTTCTCATCGCTGTTCTGGGGAGATTCCCTCTTCCTGATGAAATAAATAGCACTATACAATATTTATAACACCGTTTAATCCGGCAGCACCGTAAACTTTTCATTTTCTCTTGAGAATGTAACGCCACAAGGCTACTAACTCGCACAGGGGAGTCAAACGTTTTGTATAATTTATAGCTGAAATAAACATTTTCTCGCATGTAAGTGATTTTGATTATTAACCACACTTTTCCTCTCGCACCGTACAGTTGCCCTCAAGCTGTATAGCACCGACGTGTGTGGATCATTTTCATTCCTGTGCTACAGGCTTTTCATTTTTGAATTTTAGAGTGTTAACATCTCTCTAGGCAATCCAGTGACACCAAGGTGGTTGATTAAAAGATGAGTCCTGAGTGGATGGAGGATGCTACATGTTGACAAAAAGAAAATCATCACCTTAAGTTCACGAGTTAATTATCTCTAAAATTTTAAGGATTCGTTTTGTAAAAGCCTCTTTTTGAATTGTGAATGAAAGGACTTGAGTTGATACCATTTTGTGGTTGTTTATTGGCTTTTGTTTGTTAATTTAGAAAAAGAACCCGAACACTTATGGACAGCCAAAACAATCCTCACCCAACATTCTCTGTAAAAAGAAATAGTTTAAATATACAGCAGCAATTACAGAAGAAATAATAAATATAAAAACAAAATAGATGAACCAACCAGAGAAAATGAGTACTGTTCAATCAGGTCATCACCCTGGTGTCCCTCTATATCCAAAACCATGTTGCTCTTGCTGTCATACAGGTGGCACCAACCTTAGAGTGACAGTGTTGGGACCAGTCCTTGCACGATCATAAGCACATCTTCCAGAAGCTTTCAATTTCTCAATGGCCAAACTGAAAACTTAATCTGTTGACTAGACATGGCTCTTTGAATGCACTTTTCATTTTAAAGCATTTACATGTTTGGACTGTAACACACAAAGAAATGTTTGCTTAAAATCTTACTGTATTTAATTGTGTTTCATTTAATTTTGATTCAGGAGCAACACTTGATGGTAATTTGGAAATCAATTCAAGAACCATCTTTCCAGAACACCTGGAGCTTCTGACGCACATGGGGGGGATAAAAGGTACCTGTTCTTTTTCATTATATACAAATGTAGGCAGCATGCGAGTGGGTGAGCTGCCATCTCGAAATCCTGTCCCTAACCTGGAGATCCTCACCATTGGTTTCACACTGGCCTAATGACTGCTGTTTGCAACGTGTGCTTATGCCCCCCCCCTTTGTGTGTGTCTCTGTTTGACACGAACTAAAAACGCAGCTGAGCGTTTACTTGCAGGATGCCTTTGTGTGTGCGTTAACTGTGCATGTGTTCACAAGAGGTGGGTAAACATGCGCACGCCTACTTTATTTACGATTTGACATTAATTGTGATGCTGATTTGGATTGACAGCGGTAGACACACACACACACACACACACACACACACACACGTACCAACAGCTGAGTGAGCATGCTACTTACAAGCCATTTGTGTCTACCCTAGAAAACAATTAACCTTGAGCAGAACGAATGGAATTTGGAAGGCGAGTTCCTGCTGTTGCTCATTAGTGACGTGCAATACATGATGTGCAGATATGGAGCCATGCTGCATGTCTGCATAAACATGAAGGCTTATATTGTTCAAGAAAATTGGCTGTGCATCTATACTCCTCCCATGTTTATGTATGAGTCATATGCTGATGGTTGGCCTCCCTCATAAGGGTGTTTTTGTTACTGATAAATATTGTACAATGGCAGCCTGCATTTTATTTGCACTTTACACCAAAATAGATTAAGATTCTGACGTGCGTGTCTAGTACCGTGTTGGCTTTTCAATGATTCAACGGGATTACTGGAAACTTCCAACTGGAAAGCGGTGTGTGATGGTGTTGTCAGATTAATGGAAGTTGGGTGGTATAGGTGGAGGACGAAAGGATGGAGACAAGGCATGGTTGCAGGGCTGTTGTCTCAAGTCCCCTTGAGATACCTGAAGAAAAGTACAAATTCACAGGACAGAGGGGACACAGGAGATAGATGTGGAAATCAAGGGGAGTAAGAGCTGAGGAGAGAATGTTGGGTGGCAAATAATCTTGTCTCTTAAGCGAATTATGCATCGGTTTTGCTCCCATTTCGTCACCTTGCCTGTCAAATAAGCCACGGAAATCCATCGTGTGTCCTTGGCAGATATTTTAGGTTCTCGCAAGCTAGCTCTGGTGGACCGTCAGTGTGAAAATGCATTCAGCGCAGCAAAGACAATGATCTGTTGACGTGTCATAGCAGGAAAAGCACAGGTGACGCTAGCAGTCGTTAACAATGGCTCACTTGGACCAAGTGTCAGTAAGCCATGCCCCTGACAGTACCAACACCAACACCAGCACCAAGTGTTATCAACTACACTTGTGCTTCTCCTGCTATGCGACGCCACAATGTCTGCTGTGAGAAAGGTCTATTGCATCTCTTCAGGCTTTAAAAAAAAACCAACCAAAGCAGAGCCCGATGTGCTTGGGCAATGAGATACGCTGTAATCTTTTGATCTCAAATTTAAATTAAGTCAAGCAAGTGCATTCAGCAGGCGGTCTGTGCGGCCTAATTTAAATCACTCGAATCACAGCAGCACTTCTGATTTCAGCATTAATTGTAAATCAGTATTTTTTATTTATTTTTTTTTGGGAGAGTTAAAGCAATGATTCTCCCAGCGCTCCCTAACAAGCTTAGACACTTTCAAAGAGCAGATAAAGGATGCTTGCGGCCGACTGCCTACTCTTGTTCTTCTTTCCGCAAACACGTGGATTACAGTCATCAGCGAAGTGTAGGTGAAATTAAGCACCTGAATCAGATTAAGATCAGCGGCAGTTCACTGTTAACGTAATTATTTCTCAATCCAAAGAAAAACTGCAAGCTTCACAATTGTGAAGAACAGTACAGCGTATCATTATTTCACCATTATAGACATTTGCATCATATTAAATCATTTAGTGGTAGTTGCGTGAAATAGATTTTCTCTTGTCGGTTGTCTCGAGTCAAATACGTGAGCATGTGTTAAGCTGAACCCTGACACTGGAAACAACAGAAATTGATCGCTTTCAGTTTTCAGTACTCGGCAGTAATTAATGAGTTATTTTAAATTATGTTTATCAGAAAGGACATAAGTAAATCCAAACTGCTATCATGCTTGCCAAGAGGTAAAATACGTGTGCTGTGTTGTTCAGAAATAATGTTTTTGTCGCCAGGAGTCCAGTTCGTGGCCACGCACATTTGTTTGAACCCTTCTCCTCGAACATGCTCTGAAGCAGGGGTTGAAAATAAGATGTTGTAATGATTTTTTTATGGTGTGCCATCAGTGGGTTTAAAGATTGTGTGTGTGCATGATGGTGGGTTTACATTTAGCCTGCTGACTTGTTAATTTTGACATATAAGCTACTAAAGAGCAGACTGCAATATTGCATTCACCTTTAAACTCTGAACATCAATCCCTCTTGTTTGTATGTCTTTTTTTTTTCTGCTAATTATCTTCAAGTTACAAATCAACGTACGTTTTCCATGCAGCAGTCCTGCTTTTCGATTCCCTCATGAATTGAGGCATGCATTCCCTCATTCATGCATTGGGCTAAAACAGCTTGGTCCTATCGTCATGAAGCTCAATCTGCACAGTCGGCCTAAGCACTTCTCTCGACTGAGGCAATCCTTTTTCAAAGTGTGAAACATGGACCCAGGGTCAAGTAAAATTGTCTCTCACTTTTATGCTGCCAAACCCAAACTGCCAGCATAGACACGGGTGGCAGACAGTGACAACACAACCCAACCCCTAAACTGCCAGAACTGCGGTGCAACAGCTGTGCCAGGAGACGGATGCAACACAGCCAACACTGTAACCGGTGCAGCAGACAGGCTTGAATTGTTGACGTGCCTCTCCTCTGCTCTCATTGACCTATCCACCTGCACAAAAATGCTGTAGGAAATGACAGATTACTAGATGGTCAGTGATTGAACTGCGTGAATGACGTTACGCCAAAGGATGGAGGATATGATGTGTCACTTCGTGCCAACTGTGCTGTTGCTGTATACCACTACCATCAGTCGAGATTTGAATAATTGACCCGTCCATCCATCTGGCATTCCGTAACATCCACACATCGCGCCAACCCCATGCTCATTTTCTAATGAAATGCCCTGGGGCCAAACCACAAGAGCCGGCTTCTGCTGTATTATGGTCTCGAGTGGAACTGATGTTGTTTTCACAAGCACGTTCGCAGGTTCAGACACGTCCAGGATGGTACAGTATGGGCATCTGTGGGCTTGTGATTGTGCAGAAGGAAATTGTCTTTTTTTGTAAATTAATTGGGTTTAACATCTTTCTTGTCGCCATGCTTTCCTTGCTCAGAGTTGCCAGACAGCCTTTGCTTATGTGCCGCATGAATATGCGCCGACTTTGTGGGGATGAGAGAGTCTTAGCTTCAGGACTGCAAGTCAACAACTCTGTGTGGGGAAAATGAAACCCAGAAATGAATTAAAAAGAGCACCCTGCTTGTGTATGCGTGTGCACGCTGTCTATATATAGAATGGATAATTACAGTTTAAGGAATGTGGTCTCAGTTGGTACTTTCCCATTATTCTGCTGCTTATATGTAGTTTTTTTTTTGTAGTGAAAGGGAAAGCTGCCTGACATGCTTAAGTTCACTGTACTGCACCTCCTTTCTTAGGTCATTTTCTTTGTTACACTCTTGCTTCATCGTGATGTGGCTAAATTAATATTCTACCAAAAAGCTGTTTGTATCAAACATTCATCTACGCCCTCCTAGCGTGGTTAGCGGTTTGTGTTCATTTTACGTTCCCATTTTTGTGCTCCAGTCTCAGTTTTGAACAGCACCTGCTGCTGAGAAGGAATTGGTGTTGGTGAAAACTGGATGGCATGCTGTTTATGAGTGGCCAGTAAAGCAACACTGGCAAACCAATATGTGCTTTTTGGCTGTTACTTAAATTTTGTCTTTTAGTCTGACATACTCTATCCTGCATCTCTCTGCTGCCTCTTCTTTTCCCTTTATATCTGAGCCTGAGGTGCCTGTCTCATCTTTCTCTTCCCACCGCTCTCCACTGCATCAGAGGCGAGTCGCGCTCCCTGCTATGTGCCGTGCCTGTGGGGAGTCTCGTCAGTCACCCAGACCTAGGACACCTCCTGACAAGGTCATAGAGGTCTGCCACTCTGAGATTAAAACAGCTCCATCCATCCAGAGAGTTTCCCCTTCGGGCAGCCATTATCATAGCAGATCGCCGTGCCAAAAAAGCTCAAATGGATATGTAGTGCACAGGCTGTGACCTTCCAACAGACTGCTGTCATTTTCAGGGCTCTCTGTCTTTTGTGGCGATGGAGATGGTCTGTGGTTAGTGTTCGCCTCTTTTTTATTTTTAGGTGGCATTATTGTGTTTTCAGTGGGAGAGAAATTCATATTTTCATGTTTACCCGCAATTTTACTGTGTGGGTGAAAACAAGGGGTCACCTGAAAAAGGTATTTCATCTCTGTCAATTCTCACATCATTTGCTGCTGTTTTTTAGTCGTGTGTGTCTGCCATCGGCTTTAGCCAGAACAGCAGTAGGGATGCGCAGGCAGCCTGGATAAGGTCTCGGCGCCAAAAGGTTTCACGCAAACGCAGCTGTCAAAACCGGCACACAACCCTTATTAGTGTGCACACGTTTGCTTGTGTGGGTTTTGTGTGACTCGTGGTTCACCGTGGGACAAAGGGGGGGCAGTCAGGCTGGAGGACCTCGGATTACTGAAGCTTTTATCCATCCATCCATTATTTTTGTCCTGAGGTCTGCTTGGCGTCAAATATTTCTTTTGGTGTAGATGGGAAAGAGGAAAAATATCCCGGACGCTACAGTACCACTTCACTGCAATTCCTCAACTCCTCAAACAACGATTGACATTAAATGCTGCTACTTATCAACACCTCCACCTTCACTGCTGTTTTACTTTGTGTGTGGTTATTGTAGAAGGGTAAAGAAAGACGTCATAGCAGATATTGATACAGCAAATAGGCAGGTTGGAAAACATGAAGTTGAGACTTCCTTGTTAGAATAATGGTAAATAAAGTCCAGTTTATTGTCCCATTTTTATAATGTAAGAGCCTCCCTTGCAGCCATAAAGAAATCTGTACAATCTGACTTGGGGTCATCTGCTGTAAAATGCAGCACAAAGGCCTGCTGAAGAGGTACAGACACAAACATAGCCCTTCTGTGTGTTTCCTGTAAGTGCACTAATTACTATGATTATACTAATGTCTCTTATTGGGGTTATGATTTATTGCTATTTAAATGTGACACAAAGCACCTTTGAAGGGATACACCATTTATTTGGATAAATTAATTCTTTGATTAGCTTGTTGTTGTGTGGTGAGGAAGCGTCTAGTAGTTTACTGCTGTACGCTCGGTTAGATTTTGCAGTAACAAGTAAGTGTTTGTCTTAGACCTTTTTCAGTGGCAGACATATTGGCTTGTCATGAGAGGTTCACATAAGATCTATTACAATTCTGAACTGGTTTAAAAAAAATTAATACATATTAATAAATGTTATGGTTTCTCGTAGCAAGGACACGGTGATGATCAAGAGTCCTTTGATGGAGTCATCCATTTGGGTGCATTTTGGATTTTAATGCTTTAATAACTAATTTTGAATGTGCTGTGAAAACAGTACACGGCATCATTCAGGGACTAATGTTAACAAAGTGGAGCACCAAACTCCAAATAATTCATTAAATTAAAGCCATTTTCTCCCACATTATTTTCTTTATTTCGGTCAGAGAGACCTTTGTCTAGACCAGTTTGCTTAACTGCCAGTTGTGTTTCATGTTACAATGAAGTGGACTAAAAACATGAGTGAATTGTTTGGCATGCAGTGCATGGGATAAGGGCATGAAAATACCTCTCAGTACTTCATTAGCCACAAATTTGAAACAAATTGGCTCCCCACACACAGGTGAGTCAAACAAAGTTCACAGGATGAGATGTTGGTCCAACCTGAACAAGCAGCTTATGAGCAAAAGCAAAACATACATTTTAGCCAGTCTTATCCTATGAACTTGGGAAAAGGAGCTGTTTTCAGAACAGGAGTGATTTCTGACACCTAGGGGGCTATTCTAATTGTATCTGCTCTGTTTCATCACATATAAGCTGCTGTAGTGACATGAAATATCTCTCTTTTATCGTGTTATTTTCATTAACTTCGTGGCTTGCCTCCTGCCCCTCCTCCCTTTCTTCTTTGCCACAGATGGCATTAGATCTGAATTGATGAGAGAGGGAGTTTGTGTTTGTCTACCCTAGAGCAACTCCATGCCTATTGGGGGCATGGGTACGGGGAGACTGGGGGATCTATGTGAGTTTGAGGATAGTTTGTGTATGAGCACTGTCACGAGAGTTGCCAAGGCTCAGGCAGCATGTACCCGGGGGGTAAGAAGTATTTGTTTGGAGATGATTGTGTGCGCACGCACGCACACACGCGCGCACACACATGCACAATGTGTGTAATTGGCAGAAGACAGCTGCCGCCAACCAGAAGACCCATGTGAAAGTACTCATCGTGCTTTGGCCCACAGGCAGCCACGCCACACTTAACAATTTACCCTCATCGTAATGAACGCAAATGTGCAGCAAAATTCCTTACACGTCTAAAGCATTTTATTTACAATCCAAATAGCAGCACAAACTCTAACAACCTTTGATTATCATAGTTATGGCATATTGTCTTTGCTATAACTCAAAAGATTCATTAGACTGATATCAGGTTGACAGACTTGGTTTCTGAGCAAATTCCCGCCAGTTTTATCTGCGCAAGCTTCTGTTTTTGTATGATGCAATTAGTTTGAAGGTTGAATTGTTGAAGCAAAATGTTAGATGACTACAGTTACTTGCATTTCAAGCACAAATTCTCAATGCTTCAACACACTTTGATCTGCTGCTTTATTTATCAGGGTTTCAGTTAGCGACCTTGACCAAGGTTAGTTGGCTTGACTGCAAGTTTTACAGGATTTCATATGGGTTTGAGTAAACCTTTCCAGTATTAGTGAGCTGGGTACTGCAGCAACAGCTTGAAAAATCCAAAATGTTGGCTATCATAGTTGGTCACAGGTAACAGCCATGGTAACTGCTCTTTGAGCTGCAGCAGGGTCGTATTATCTGCTCTTAAAAAAGGTAGAAAATAAGAACCATTGCATGATTACACTTAATAAATTTAGATATTTGTAATGTGCGAATTAAATCAGAATCTTAGACGATGAAAATCCTTGCTCTTGTGTGATTCATTTCCCACCCCTCTTTTCAATGAAAAGATTCTATTGTGGGTTCTAGCCAAGCTCGGATTTACAACATTTAGTCGACAGTTTAATGCATTCATTCTTTTACACCCTTGGCATGCACAGAAACCATCTTTGAGATGACGTTCAGTAATGGTCGAGCTGTGTTGGGTTTGTGTGGAAGGATCCCACAAGAGAGGTGTGAGTGAAAGATGGTGAGGAGACAGATGGCTTGGTTGTTTACAGAACTCGGCAATAAGCGTCATAAGTTAGTAACTCGTTACAATGATCCTCTGCTGATTCGAAATACTCTCTCACTGAGACTCCAAACTGTCTCAGACACTGTTGCCGCCCCCCTTCCCACCTCCACGTCTCCCAGCAGTTTCCCCCTCTGTCCAGTAGATGGAAGCAAAGCCACACAGACCAACAGGGGGGAAAAAAAAAATATTGTTGGGTGAGAGATTCTCCAGATGGTGAGTGGCAAGCAGGAGCTCCTCTGCCCCTTGTGTCCCCAAGAAGGCAGACAGGTCCTTTCAGCTCTCTTCAATCAAGTTTCCATAAAGGCAGAAAGAGACCTAGTTCTCCTTCCAGCGGGGGCTGTCAGATACAGAGGTTTCAGATCCATGAGACCTGGACCCCGACAGGGAGAGCAGGAGTGGAAGGAAAAATGGCCATGGAGAGTGAGAAAAAAAGCGTTGGCACTACAAATTTGATTACTAAATGCAGTTCAGAGGCGACCCTGGGGTTTGGAAAACACAAATGGGGGGGGAACCAGATGGGATTCTGTACAACCCTTTCCCAATACATGCCCTTGATCCAGCTTTGAACCTGCAGTTTTTAAGCCTTCGGTGTATGTAACACTGGCTCTCTCGCTCTAATTAATGCACAGCTATGTGAACCCAGGATTAGATCAGGCCAGGGAAATCAATGGCTGACGGCACAGAAAAAAGAGAGCAATAAGCAAGCTGTCACATTTTAATCAGGGTGGGTGAGGATGATCGGAAGTAATAGCAACGGTTCCTCTTTTGAGGTTGAGCGTGGCGCGTCAGTCACATGCATGCATGTATTTGCAGTGTGTGCGAGTCAACATGTGTAAACCAGTATCAAGGACAGCTTATAAAGGAAGGCTGTGCATCTGTGGGAGAGGTTGGACCCTGAAGTTCCCACAGAAGGACCAACTGATCCATGGAAGTCTGGGAGGCATGCACGGCAAGACTGCAACCTCAGCGGCAGCAGCCGTGGGAATGGGAGCTACCCTGCAGTGTGTTTTCACAAACTGGCCTCGAATGGGAAAACATCACACCCGACTCCCCTTATGTGATTTCACCAGGCTGCTGAATCCTGCAAATGAGAATGTGTGAAAAGAGAAACCGGGACAGCCGTCTGCTTAACAGAAATACTTTTTTAAAAGAAATCTTGCCCTCAACAAAAACCCTACTCCTGATCTTTAATGAGAAAAACATTGAGGCAGCTCGAGATTCATATTAATGTTCAACTTGGGGGCACAAACTAGTGTTCCAGTGATCTCGCATTGATGGCTCGAGTATACAGCAGAACTGAGCTAAATTAAAGTGCTCTGGTTATGCCTCAACAATAGCTGTAATAGCATAGATACATAGATTGTTTTGTTTTGTTAGGATTTGCAGTTATATTGCAATGCGCTGCTTGGATCTGTGATTGGTAAATCTTCAGTCAGTCAATACACCACCTCCTTAGGTGTTTATGCACATACCCCCTTTATTAAAACACTATAGACGTTTTGTGACTTCATGGCATGAGCATAAACACTAACATATGCTGCATTTCCACTTTATTAAGTAGCTTTACTACACAACAGCCATGAATCCTACCTTTTTAAAATTTCAGGTTTGAGTCTTGGTTGGAAAGTTATTGATTTTTAAATATTACATTTTATCATTCTGGACAAAGAAGAGGGTAGGGGTCCTTCCTGTCCACCTGGTCTAACAGAACACCAGCCGTGCAACATGTTTGTTGTTGTAGATGATCTTAACCATATCTGATGACTGCTGTGTCTCTTCACCACTGGGGCCCTCTGTAGACCAGGTGCCGGACCTGTTGCCCATGGGCATGACCACTAGTTAAGCTCTTGCTTCAATCCATCTGTGCCCCCTGCTCACGTCCTTCATCTAAGCCCTGTGCTCTAAAATAAAGGTGCAGGTGACGAAGCTGCTGCACCCCAGCTGTCCACTCCCTTCCACTTCTCGTCAGCAGTCAGAGATATTAAAAGATAACTTTGATAACAGGTGGGTTCTGTGGTTCACTTCCTCAGACAGCATGGGTGAGATTAAACATGGGGTTGGCATCCACATGTAGAAGTCATAATCAGGATTTTGAGGACAATTTGAATGTATTCTGCAAATGGAGTGACAGGCTGCAGTGGCTGTTTCTAAGTGATGTCTAATCTAAGCCCCTGCCCCATGTCAATGTATTGTACCTGTATGTCACTACCAGAATAAATGCCTGGTAGTATCATCACGACTGCTGGACACCGGACGTGAGCCACATATCTCAGGCTGTATATCTCTTTTTGATGGTCCTTTTTAAACGTCAAATCACATTCCAATAAGTTATTCATTTTCAGCGACTATATTAAGCCACAACTTGGTTTTTTTAAATTTTTTATTATTTCTTAGTGAAACCTGGCTAAGACCAACTGATGATTTTCCCCTGAAAAAATAAACAGCTATCTTAATTCTTCCCTGCTCTTTGGACAGGTTGGAGATTGAGCAGATGACATGACATAAATATGGGTGGATAAAATCAGCCACCTTTACCTCCATGTAGACGTAGCAGGGTAATAAAATGGCATCTCATTGTGTATTACATTGTCCTATTCATGAACCAACCACTGCAGTTGCTACTTGAATTTCAGCCAACTAATACTCCAATGTATATGTAGGAAAAATAGACTTAAAAAAGTGTTCCAATTAGGTTTTTTTTTTGTAGTATTTGTTCCGGTGTGTGTGTGTCTAAACGTCCTCTGCTTCCCTTTGCTATGTATTCATTGCTGCCAGCTTCATTCCTAATGGGTGGCTCCTGAGAGAAGCCACTGCATTTACAATTAGCTTTCTATACAGCATCCTTCCACTTACCGTGTGGTTTAATGCAAACCAATACACGTAGCAAGGTCCCCCACGACATAGTTCCCTAAGGCAGAACATTCTGCTGGAAAGACAACGGTGCACTTTTACATCAAAGATTTACATTGATTTTGTGAGGGTTTGCAAAGCAAATGAGAGTGTATTTAAATGCAGGAAGTTGCTTAGAGAGATGGAAAGTTGAGGTCAGGTAGCTGGAAGTGAAAGTAAATGCCCTCTGTCATAGTGTTTACTGGAATAGCACAAGCCTCGGGAGCTTTAAATGTTTCAAAAATGTAGATTGGCTGAATGGGCAGATTAGAACACATAATTACCTCACATCTCTCACATCAGCAGTTGGCAGACCATTGCTCATGTCTTCTGATGTTGGAACAGGCAACAAAATTTGTCTCAGGTTAATGAATTTGTGCTAAATGAGTAAAGCAGTGTATATGAGTCATTACATTATGCAGTGTTCACCGCTACAGTGTCTCATTTTAGTGGATATATTGCTACAGTAAAGTACGATGCAACTGCAAGCTCACATTTACACACTCCTTGAGCTGTGAACTCTAGTACTACTGCAGATCATTTGTGTGAGCTGAATGTATGCATTTGTGTGCACTCGTGTGTTGCCCACAACCTGCCCCAGTTGTCTTACGCTGTTTGCAAGAGAGGCAAAGAGACACGGGATGCACTTTTCATGTGTGTAGTAAATGAGAGAGTATGCCCATGGAACAGCTTATTTGGAGTGGATACGTTTCAGTGTGAACCATCAGTCCACTGCAAATCAAATCAAAGATGAAAATGTAATGAAATAGATTTTAAGATGGACTAAAAAGAAGATAAAAATAATGAAATGGACAATAAGTAAATAAAATAAATGAGAAATAAATTAATCATAATAAAATAACAAATTAAATAAAATAAAATAAGATTTTATCATTCTTACATTCTTAACCAAAGCCAGGCTGAAGAGGTAGGTTTTGAGATTACGTTTAAAAATGTCCACACTTCCAGCTGCCCTGAGATCCTCCGGCAGACTGTTCCAGCAGCTTGGAGCATAAAAGCTAAAAGCTGCCTCACCAAAGGTTTCAGTCCTGCACTTTGGAACAACTAGCAGACTCGTGATAGAGGACCTGAGGGACCGTACTGGTTCGTACATTGAAAAATGTGAGACGCATATGCCGGTGCAAGACCACGAAGTGCTTAAAGAATTATTAAAATAACTTAAAAATCAATACGGAAACTGACAGGCAGCCAATGTAAGGACTGTAAAACAGGTGTAATGTGTTCTCTCCTTCTGGTCCTGGTCAGCACTCAGGCCACAGAGTTCTAAATCAGCTGCAGCTGATTTATACTTTTTTTTGGGTCGACCAGATAGGAGAGCGTTAGCGTAGTCCACCCTGCTCGATATAAAAGCGTGCATTAGTCTCTCTTTGTCACTCGGAGAGAGAAATGGTTGCACTTTAGCAAAATTTTTAAGGTGATAAAAAGCAGATTCACAAACCCTATATGTGCCTTAATGTTTAGCTCCAAGTCAAAGACCACACCAAGGTTTCTTGCTTGTTGGTTTGGGGTAAGTCCAAGGGAATTCAATTCTGTGACCAGTTTCTCTCTCTCTCTCTGAGTTTTAGAGCCTACGACTAATATTTCAGTTTTATCCTGGTTGAGCTGTAAAAGGTTTTGTGACATCCAGACATTAATATCTAAAATACATTTATAAAGGTGCTGCTGTGCCATTTACAGCTCAGGGGGAAGAAAAGAAAGAATAGTGAAGAACAAAAGTGAAACGAGAATAAGGAGAGAAATACTGAAAAGAGAGAATTGTATAAATAAGAGAATTCATCAGTCCACATGGGTATTTTCTGCTGTGCAGGTATAAGGCAGAGCCAAGCAAGAAATGCACACAACAGAATGTAAACTTGCTATAAAAGTTACCACACCAGGGAGACCGAGTCACAATTCTGCAGGCTCTCAGTCAAATAAACAATGCAAAATTTGATTTTGATATCTGGCATTTCGCTAACTTACACCAGAGAGGAGAAACTGATCAGTAAAATAATTGGCCCAAAGTTCAGCTGTCTCTAGACTAGACAGAAGGTTGCACTCAGAGGATGTGCAATGCTGATGATGGGTGAGAGTGAAAGGGAGAGAGAGTGGGAATGGAAAAGGGATGGAGGTAGAGTGGCAATAGAGGTTTCAAAATGCATGAAGACATGAGACAAAAATTGGGAGAGAAGATAAAATGGAATGCAATGCTCTTGTTATACTTGGCTGCAGATTGCGGCCTTTGATCCAGGCACGACTCCCAGATTGAAGTGTAGTTTTCACAAAACAGATTTTGCTGTAGATGATCATAGAGAGGTGGCACTAAGCAAAATTACAATGACAGCACTGAACATCCTAGCAGCATGCACACTGAACATACAACTTTATATTATCTTGGTATGTCAGTTTAAGCACATTTAAAAGTAATTTGTGATCCCTAGAGGACTAAATGGGACAACATACTGTCCAATAGCCTGCATGAATTCCTAAACAAGGAGCACTGGACAGGAACTAGTGTTCACATGGTTCTGATGGTGGTTTGGTTGACTGTAAGATCAAAATCTCCCGATGTTCTAGAGATAAGCAAGTCAAAAAAAGGAGCACATTAGGGGAACTGGAAGAAAGAGCAACATAAATTGATTAAAATGAATCTGATTTGAATAAATACAGCCACAGGAGGTATTTAGCAGAAATTCATGCCAAGTGTGGATAAACGGCAATGGAGTTATTTCAGTTTTTATACTCTTAAAGAAGTCACTCTAAAATGGAATATAAAATACTACAGTGTTGCTGCAGAAATAGCAGCAGAAAGATGTTGGAATATTGCGGTTATGAGAACTGTAGGTAGACATTTGGTGGGAGTTAAAAGGCACAGGGGAAAAGGAGCAGTGAGGAGAGGAAAATGGAAAAAGCAAGAGAAGAAATGTCTGGTAGGACATTAACCCCCCTGTTATGCTCAATATTTTTATCCTTGGGGTCAATTTGACCCCAGCAATTGATTGTTATCCAAATTTATGTGTCAGGTAGTTAATTACCCCTTTCAATAAAACATATTGTGATAGTGACCTTGATATCAGCCAAAACGACCTAAAATCTTTGTAAAATATAAAAATGTCTTATGTTTTATACTGCTAAAACAGCCTGGGGTCAATTTGACCCCAAAGAACACATGTGTATAAAATGTGTACTGGACATTGTGTTAATTCTATGTTTACTGAGTTGTCCCCATTAAATTAAGAAAATCCATTACATTTGAACCAAAATAAAATTGTCTGATTTATTTCAAGACGTTAAACATTGAATGTGGTCAAATTGACCCCAAGGATAATAGGAGGGTTAAAGAGGAGTGGTAAGACGCTTATAGGAACCAGAGGAACATGAGATGAAGGACAACTCAATGCAGAGAATGAAGGTGGATAAGAAATTAACTGTGCATGCAGCAGGGCACCCTTTTTACCAAAAAAAAAAAATGGTATGCATGCTCAGCAGACTGACAAATTAAAATAAAACAACTTACTTATAGAGTCATTTTGGAGTAGCAGTTTCATTCTCTACGAAGTTGTTCGTATTAAATTAAGCATTGCAGTGGATGCTGTGGAGGAGGCTAAAAGTTTCATATTTCCCTGAGATGTTTATCTGAGGTGTGTTGTGATGAGTGAAGCCTCTTGTGAGTAAGTGAAGAATGATGCATTCAAATGAAATGAATTATCTAAAATGATTATCTCTGTATTCCATTCTGTATTGCATCACTGCCAATTCTGACTCCTGCTTAAATCTTTTTGTCTCTCTGCTCTCCTCATAGCAGCCCTTCTCTTTCTCTACTTCCCAAGGGGATTTTTTTTCCTTCTTTCCTTATTACCTCACCTTGCCTTCACACTCTGGCTCCTCAGTCTCAGCCTGTTTTCGGTCGACACCTTTTCCTTCTCCTAACTTACTACACACTAACTTTAATCATACGCTCATCAGATGAATTGTCGGATAAGGAATGGGCAGACAAAAAGATTTAAGCTTCACAGTCTGTGTGGAAAAGGTGTCACTTGCAGCTTTCAATCTCTTTCTCAGGACGGATCGATAAACTTCACAACCCAGGACTCAAAGTTTACCCAGCCAAGCAGGAGAAACAATTCAAGATAGGAGGGGACGAGAGATGTCAACATTTTTACTTTGTGATTTGTGTCTTTTCTTTTGTTGATGAAAGGTGCAGTTGTCATTATTCAATCCAG
This sequence comes from Gadopsis marmoratus, assembly GCA_036023855.1. NCBI lineage: Eukaryota > Metazoa > Chordata > Actinopteri > Centrarchiformes > Percichthyidae > Gadopsis > Gadopsis marmoratus. The sequence continues at coordinate 48,231 of JAVQJF010078174.1, read as the reverse complement.
TTCAAAACAGCATCTCAAACAAATGCATTAACCAATTCAAACCTTATATAAAAGGTTTCCTGTTTCCTGTGTCCTTAAATGTAAAAAGGGCCAAAATGGTAAAAGCCATTCTGGCAAAGAGTTTTATTGCATCAAGTGATTGAGGCTACTAATTTCACAGACGTATTATGGGTCATATACTGTAGCCTCCAAAGACGGGTCCCTCTGCGCTGCACAAAATGCATATACTATAGTGCAATTTACTGCATCTGTTAATTTTATGGTCTATGAAACTAAACTAATAAAACACTCATTACGAGTATTAGAAGTGAGTCACCTTACCCTTCTGAATCCCTGCTGAATCAGCGCGCCCTTCATCAGCTGAAGACACCCTTCTAATTATGTCCGCTGCCAACCTGCAATCAATGCTCTGGTCAACTGGAGTACACAAGGAAGACACCCGACAGGAATCCCAAACTGGGATCTTGTTGTCTTTGCGTTGAGGAAGTAAGTGCATGATGCCCACGCAACCATCATCTTCAGAGTCATCAATGAAATTCAGAATTTTCCCCATCAAGTACAGGCATACTGGAAGAAACCTGAAATTATAAATATTTGTTTTTTAATTCCAATAATCCTAATTACTGTAAATAAATGAATAAATACATATGAATCAAATAACCAGCCAACCCATCAAACACTAATCACCCAAATACTGTAATCAAGCATGAAAAAGACGCAACATATCCTGATGGTCATGAGTGGACCTGATAAATGGCAGGCACATGATTTATCATCGATTAAAATACATAATTTTCTCCATCCACTATTACTTTTATATTTTACTTAAGATAAAAAAAGATGCCTGCCAGCCAATTAACAGAATAACTGACCAACCAACAGAAACAAGATAACCAACCATTCACATAACCTTACAAATAGCGGAAAAACAACAAAGAAACCAGCCAGACCAAAATAACTACCCCCCTCAAAATTAAATAAAACAAAAACAAGCAACCAACCAAACATAAACAAATAACCAAGCAACTAACCAATCAATAATTATATAATAATAATAAGCAACCATGGAATAACCTGCACTAGTAGGATTCCTAAAATGAGTTACATCATGCTGGAGGTTGTGACTGCAACCTGATCAATATTGCGAGGAGTCTGAGGGGGACATGTGATTCATTCATTGATTTCTGTGGAGAAATTCTACTTTCGCCCTCTTCTATGATGAGGTCAGATCAGTATCGGCTACTAAACGCTGCTCCTGGAGCTGCTGAGGTTCTTCAGGGTCCTGCCCAAGGACACTTCCACAGGGGGGATATTGGCTATAACAGCAGGGTTGGGCAAATTCTCCTCTCACTGCTCCACAATGCTACATCCTACTGAAAATAATAAGTCCTCTAAGTTTGTTCAAGATTGCGGTGGATAATTGAGTAAGGTGTCCAAAAAATATAAATGCTGGCGGATGAAATGTGTATGGCGTAAATAAGAGCCAAACATGAGGTGATTAGTTACTTTTGCCGGAGACTGCTTAGAGCCAAATTGCTTGGAGAGCGCGGCCGTCCCTGTGATGTGGCCAAGAAAGAGTCACCTCACACTCCTGTTGAGTCAGCATAACCACACTTTCAGCCAACTATCAGTCAATACACGCTTCCATGATTGTTCGAACAGTGCTACAGTTTAATCATCCAGCTCTGATTTCTCTATAGATCCTCCTTTAGCGGTGATTTCATCAGCTCCTTTGCACTCAGACTTGCTTGATTCAGTCCGAGAGCCAATTTCAACCTGCAGGCCCGGTGGCAAGGAACGGAAAATAATTTCAGTCCAGGAGACATTTACCATCTCCTGATGACTGCTCTTGTAAACTGTGTACTGCTGTGAAAGTGCGACTCAATACATTGAGTCTTTTGGTTTATGCAATAGTTTTTCTGGATATTATTATGATGTAATATTCAATTGGGAATTGATACAAACTATTTCAGGAAGTGATTCTGAAGTGAAGTGAAATTGGAATATGTGCGCAAGTGGATATTTCTCCTCATACCTTCATTAAAACGGATCCAAATCACAATCCCAGAGTAAAATGATATTGCACATGAGATGTCCCCTCCTTCTTAATTAGTTGTACATTTCCTTACAGCACTTCTTAAATTCTACCCCAAAGAATCAACCCTTGGATCATTTTCCTGGTGTCTTGCTTCAAACCTGGGCTAGCTCTTTTCATGTTTTCTTTCTTCACTTTTTTATATGCATTCATTGTATTTAAATTCTCGAAAAAGCAAAAATCTTAAATATCATTCCTGAAGGGTAGCCATGTGCAAATGAGATGCTGTGCTTTTCTTATTTCTTAATGCAGATCAATATTCTCATGTTTGTCTCTTTATAATGAAGGGGAAATTATTTAGATATCAAACACATGTGTTTCTACAGAGATGAAGCAATTGTGTTTTTGACACAGTGGCAAACGTCGTCCTGTGGTGCCAGATCAGAAAAAGCTGTTGTGGTTTCCTTTGGACAACATGTTGCATACTGTATATCAATTTGAAAGCAACCCACGCTGCCTAATAACCCTAAACTAAACAATGCATTTTATGAACGTCTTCCTCTGGAGCTGGAGGCACAGTCTGTTGCATTTATAGATTGTGAATTATGAAGGTGAGCAGATCATTGCAGGTTAATTTTTTCAAATGGCAGTTAAATTCTCAAATAAACAGCAAAAGCCGTCTACGTGGACTACACACACAACATTTTTATCAAAATGTTTCCTCATCACCCAGATGGCAAATAACCTTCCCCAACAGCAATCATTTTCTCTGGTAGCATGTTCATCCACGCAGTCTAAAAATCCCTCACACCCAAAGTCAGCTGGTCTTCTTAATTAATGGGACTCATAAACGCTGTAATTGGTTAGATGTCACTGCCATGTGAGGCTAGCAGACCCCAACAATGTTCCCAGTAGTGACAATGAAATCTCCATTAAGTATTGCTCACTCTACAACCCTCAGTTGCTGCTGACTCTAATGGCCGTTAGACTCCAGTGCAGGACCGACTCGGACAACCGCCGCTGCCTATGACAGTTTAATCAATCGCTGCATGCGGCCTGGGGTGTTTTCTTTTTTTGTGATTTTCTCTGCGTGTTGATGTCATAATGGAGTGTTGTGCTAGCGTATGTCTATAGTTTGCCCATGGTTTGTTATGGTGTACCTGTGTGTGCTGCGTGTTTGCTACACACTGCACATGGACAGTATTATGGACAACTTGCTGACATCGAGGTGCAGTTACATGTCTTTTATAAATTCCCCTCATTAATGGACTTCATAGGGGGAAGAAGTGTCTCTAATGTCTTCAGTCCCACTGTTCAAAGATACCTCTCTTCCAGCTAAAATTACTTTAATTTATTGTCGCATGAAAGTAGCGTGATAACAAGGCCTACATGGCCGAATTATCCTGTTGGAGGTAGTAAGCCTGGTGCTGTTGGGGCCTCTAGAGTTCTGGGGCCCCAGTGCAGTTGCCAGCTTTGCACAGTTGGGAACCCAGCCTTAAGATAACTAGAGTGGTGATCCTACTGTATAGTGCTACAACTATATGTGGATGATAATATTTACTTATTCATCTTCTCTTCATCTTATTGCCTCCGCGCTAAACAGCTACTGTTAAATGTGGCAAGTTTTTTTTGTTTTGTTTAGGTTAGAGAGGTCGTGTGTGTGTGTATGTGCCTGGCTGTGTTTGTGTGTGTGTGTGTGTGTGTGTGTGCATTGCATTAAGAATCACAAATGATCAGTCACCAGGAGCGTTGACATGTTGTGATATGTCTGATTTATTGGCTGTAGCTTTGATGAATGCTTAAAGGCACAAAGTCGTTAAGATGGCGCGAGTGTGATAGGAAGAAAAGGATGGAAAACAGCGACAAAGTTATTATAGATAGCCTGTTTCCAACCTTCCCGTGACTTCCGCTGACTTACATGAAGTTCTCACAGCTTGGCATCCCTGATGCCAGGAAATCAAAATGAAGCCTCACATTAGTGCATACCGCAGGGGTTTAAAAATGTATTCCCAGATTTCAAAATAAATGGCACCATATTAAAAAGTGAAGTGTCTCTTTTTGAGGCTTTTTCTACCCAGTTTGTTTGTTTGACTTTTTGACCTTCCAGTCAGAGGAGTAACCAGTCCAACTTTCTGACTTCAGTCCTTATTGTATTTTCTATAACAGGGATGTACACATACTTATGCTCTTTGAGCATTTTATGAAATCTCTGCTTGACAAAGCATCAAGGAGAGCTTTTATCTGCCTCTGTTGCTCTGATGTGTTTGACATGGACATGTTTGCTGAAGGAGAGAAAGTTAAACTCAGGAAATGATTGCTCGCCTGTATATCCACTTTCTTAGTGAATTGAAGTGTGGGTTTATGTATTTTGTATTCGTCTGACTGCAGGTGCTTTGGCCTAGATCTTGCCTGTCTTTCTGGCGGTTGCTTGTACTGTTAATGATACAGAAATGTTCCTGTTTGCTCTCCTCTGGACAAGCATGCCAGCTACTCTAATTACCTAAAATTCAAATGTTGAGATAAGTTAATACAAACAAGTCAGGAGTCTCACTGGTGTATCCTATTAAAGTGACTTGTTCTACCATTGAATTTCCCTCTTTATCTTGTAAATGTAAGACAAACGAACAGGTTTTTGCTCCATAAAGATATGTAACAACTCCCCTTTCTCTTAATTTCCTTGCATGGACATTAACCACCTAATACAGTTGAGTTTGGTTTACTTGACAATATTAAATCTATCCACCATAATCCACCCATCCATTTTTGTGAAAAAGATAGACTTTTTCTTACTAGAGTATACACAAAAGACTCTCTCCTACACACAAACACACAAATCATACAGAACATTGTGAGAGGAGAGAATTGGAGTGATGGCGTCTTCATCTCAAACTCCCACTTTCTGGTCCCAGTCTCTCATGCCCCTTCTCCCTCCTGCCCCTACTCCCTCACCTTTGCCCGCCCGTTCCCTCCCAGCTAATGAGTTTAATTAAAACACTTCAACTCCACAGGTCAGGACAGAGGGGAGAATAAGAGCTCAGTGAGATAAAATGCTCAGGCAAATTCCCCGCCTTTCTCTCACTTCCTCTCTTTCACATGCATCTTTGTTTTCTGCTGGGTTAAAATTACACGGCCTCTTCTGTGACTCATACCCACAAGGTTAATCACAGCGGCAGCCAATGTGTCCATCTCCATCAGTCTGTCATCGAGTCGATGAACCAGGAGTGGTCTTTTCAAAAGCTCTTTTCGTTTAGTCTTTTTTGATTTTACTCTTGTAGGATTTCTGGATTTAGGCTTTTTTTTCCGTTGTAAGAGACTTTTTGGCTATATTAATTTTAGTCATTCCGCTTTTGCTCTTCTCTGGTCAGTGTCAGCAATTTGTCACAGTGTTTTGGTCATGTTTTGGGCAAGCATAAATGTAAATGTGCCTGCGTTTGAAAACACAAACTCAAAGTGCAACCTCTGTGCAAATACGCCACACCAGTGTTTTAATCTGATGTAAGGGTTGAAGTTGAACAAAGAAATGGGAGGGACTATGAAAGTATCTATTGCAGACTCAAAGTTTCCTTGCATGGACAGCTAAAGAATCTATGACCTCTATCTTCAGTATGTTGTTTTGTCCATTGCATTTATATTGTAGGATGTAGAGAACTTTGCAGCCTCGCAAGGCTTTAGATTTCTAGTTTTGATAAAAATACTTCTTATTGTATAAACTCAGGGTTCATTTCAAGGTTTTAAGTTAGTTCCATTCCTAATTACTGCAAAACCTAAGTTTTATCAGTGTATTTATATTTCTGTACGCTGTGTGCTTTTGGTTTTAAAAAACTAATTCTCCAACTTCCTTTTATGGATCATGGCCTCATATGACAGGTTTGGGATTCCAGGAGATAATGTAATATTTATGGTTGCTTCTATTAAACTTTGATTCTTTTAACCTTAACTTTTCTTTCAAGTTTGGGGTTTGCTGACGAAAATTCAGGATTAGAAAATTGCAGTTTGGCAATTTGTTAAACTTTAAGAAGAAGCACAAATATTAAAACCATTCATCCATTCAACCATTGTTTTGTTCTGTGCTGGCTATGTTCCCTTAACTTATAAGAAGTTGTATGACCTGGCGACATCTCTGGACTTGCTTGATGCTTGCTGTCCCTAATAAATGGTGGAGCGCTGCTGTACTGTATACACACATTCAGACAGGTGACAAATTAAAGGATAAACCTGAATAAGGGGGTCGAGAAATGACGAATTCAGGTGCATTAATAAACTAAATCAAAATAGAACATAGCAGTTTGTACGGAAGGTTTCTCACTCACTTCACTCCTGCAGTTATCAGTCTGTCCATGGGGATTTGAACTGGCAACTACACACCTCTCAAACCTCTTGCCTACTGTCACTCAAGGCACTTGTGTCAAATTGCGCATGGTGGAAAGATGGGCCAAACCTTGCTGATTTTCATATTTTCCATGCGCTCTTCTCTGCCTTGAGGCTCTCTGCTGGAATACACCCTTTTGACAAGATCCTGTCTGCTGTAAGCTCCATGTCTAACAGCGTGAAGATGTTTGGTGAGCGTCCCTTCTTGATGATACACAACACGTGTCGAAACACACAAGCACACATGCACCCCGCGTTTGAACCAGAAGCGATTTTAAAAACCCAAACAAGCGCGTTCAAATGTGCCAACATGACACGCTTGTAAACATGTACGTATACTGTATCTCTGTGTGTGTGTGTGTGCGTTTGAATGAATATGCATACACACAGGCCGACTCGACACACAGACGCACTCCCACAGACATGCTCACTCGCTGTCACGTGAATCAGCATGTGAGTTCAGAGACACGGGGGGAAAGAGAAATGCAAATGCTCCTCTCTTCGAATGACATGGCATCCATGGGGAGATGAATGTGTGTGTCTGTGTGTTGAGGAGAAAGAGGGAGATGGTGAAGGGAGAGATTTAGAGGGAGAGATGGAGCTGATTCACTGTGTATTCACTGCATCTCTCCCCTTGCCCTGATGCACTTTGCTGTGAAAGAACATGCTTGCCAGGCAGCGAAAATAGATGACACAGTCTCAGGAGGACGTGGCGTCGCCAACAAGCCCTTCTCCGTTTACTTCTGTTCCTGATTCTCTTTTCCGCTATATCTCTTTTGCGTGCCGGAGCCTCGGTCGTCCTCGAAGATGATGAGCTATGCCGAATATTTTTCTCAATTCCCCCTTTACCCTCCTTGTCTCTCGTCAGAGTCCCATGCTGTTTTTCTTGCATAGTCTGGTTGCAAGTCGTGCGAGAGCAGGATTTGTGGGAGCACATGCGCACTGGCAAGACACCGTGACTGACCTGATTACTGAGATGGAGAGACAGGCAGGAAGAGAAATAGATGGAGAAAAGGCTCACACGGTACGATACGAGTTTTTCAGATATTTTAGAGACGCATTTGGTTCTCCATATTGATCTTTTCCAGATCGATTACATTTTTATAAAAAGGCTCTTTGGACTATTCATAAATCATGATTTAGCCTCTTTGACGTTGTGAGAAGGAGGAAATTAAATCACACACCACTACAAAGACGTCTAGGTTAATACAATAAAGTCCAGGACTTACTTCCATTGTGGTCACTGGTGTAAAGATAGAGAAATATGCAGCAGTCCAGGGGCCAGATGCATAAAACTCTCTGCGTACGCACAGTTTTAGTCGTCAACACTAACAACACAAAGACAAAAACAGTTTGAGGTACGCATGACGTGACACATTCTCACAACGCATTCTTTTTTGATAAATACCAGTTTGTGGGAAATGGTGTATGCATGGTTTTTGTGCTTGCGTATCATTTAGAAATCTGGACCCGTGTGTCTGGGTGACAACATACCAACACGATTATTTCCAATATCATCATCAACAAAAATCACCCCAAGTGCTTCCACGTCTAAGTTTCCCATGAGTTAAAATTCGGAAATACGAATCATACAAGGTGGTCTTATTGTTATGTACAACTCTGAGTTACAGTTTCACAGCTCTACGCTTCAAGGGCAACCATCCGAGCTGCTGGAATTCCTGGTGGCCAGCGTGTGTAAAGGTTATTGCAGCCCAAGCATTTTGCTACTAAGTTCAGTTTTAATATAGTGGCTATATCAGTTGTACTTAAGTAACTTTAATTGTTTTTAATTTCTCACAAAAATACAACATCCTATTCTCTTGCCACCACTGCTCATCGCGTCTCTCTTCATTTCAATTCTCCTCTATTAGACCATTTTGCACTCTCTCATGCAGTCCCACATTCATAATTTACAACTAATAATTTACGTGGCTCCCACTACTCCATTTCTCCCTGAGCTAGCCTCTGCCTTTTCTTATTGCAAAGTCCAATCCTTGATATTTCCTTTTTTGTACAGAGCCTGTAGCAATCAGACGGAGGTGGCGGGATTCAGGCCAAACGCATCAGAGAGAGAGTCCAGAGGCAGCGACATTAAATATTGTATAGTCTCAAAGCACTTACCTTCTTAGCTTTACCTGTCACTTTCTCTCCTAATCTGTCACTTTTTCTACAGCCACATTGCCTCCTCGCTCTCTCCAACTTTTTCCTCTTTCTGTTTCGTCCAGTTATTGACTTATGTCTGTCATTCTGTGTTTACACTCACTGTGGCTACGTGGGAGGGGCTCCTTCCGACGTTTGTAGACGCAGACACAATGTGATTGTATGTGTATATGCATGCGTATAAAGCTACAAACGCAGTGTGTTTTGCTGATGAATATACATTGTGTGTGTGTCCAACTAAGGCTTCTGAGGATACATTATGAATCAAAAGACTTCAGTGTTTCTTTCTACTTGCAGTGAAAGTTCTCTAGTCCAGTTGTCATCTCGGTCCTTGATTGAATCCACACCTGCTTGAGTCCAGTCTTTCCACTGACTTTGTTTGCAATTAGGGATGCAAAAATCCAACCTTTTCTCTCCAGATTCCAATGCCCTGATTAAGGGTACCAGCTAATGCCGAGTTTCGATCCAATACCAGTCCCCTCTTTTATCCCAATTATTGAAATCTGTATACCTCACTGGTTCTATTCAAGGTAGGCTAACATGAAGGATAGGGATTGCCATGGAGCTAAAAGCCATGGCAAGTCAGTGTGAGTGAATGAAAGGCTGACAGCGCAACTAACATGTCATTTTATAATGACACTGGCAAAGAAACTGTTGAATTTGGATTGCTCACTTCATGGATGATACACAATCCGCTCAATATAGTTGGCATTGGTGCTGATTCTAATACAGTGAATCTGATCGATGCATATTTTTACATTCATACTCACATACACATCAGCCAAAACTTTAGGACCACTGTGGAGGCATATATTAGGCAGCAAGTGACCATTTTGTCTTCGAAGTTGATGTGTGGAAGCAGGACAAATGGGCAAGCGTAAGGATGGGGGCGACTTTAACAAAGGCCAAACTGGGATGGCTAGATGACTGGGTCAGAGCATCTCCAACACTGCAGCTCTTGTGAGGTGTTCCCGGTCTGTAGTGGTCAGTACCTACCAAAGGAAAACGGGTGAACAGGATCATGGGGGCGGCCAAGGCTCATTGATGGGCGTGGGGAGCGAAGGCTGGCCCGTGTGGTCTGATCCAACAGGAGAGCTGCTGTAGCTCAAATTGCTGGAAGTTAAAACTAACGCAGAATTTGTTCATTTGCACTTAGTCTAGTTGTAAACACTGTTGTTGTGGTAACTCTGTAAAGCAGTAGCATTTTTCAAAGTCAGCAAACAACCGTACCTTAATCCGGGACCTTTCCATGAGACACATGGCCTATTTCAAAATTTTAATTTACCCATATCATTCTCATTCGCACCCTTGTTCGGTTGGTATTTCGAATTTCAAAAAGGAAACGTAACAGCCCTCATGCACACAAACACGCAAACGCATTCACTCTATATCTGTCAGCACATCATTAAGCATTTGTTCATTTCCCCTTTGTGTGTGTGTGCTCTTTGTGTTGTGTTTGAGCGATAGGCTTACACTTTGCAAAAGAGGCATAAACGTTTCTGTGCGCTGCTCCATATTTCGTCAGTTCAGTCAGCCTACCTGCTCATCTGTGTGCACCATTTTTCTCAGCTCCTTAATCTGATTTGACTGCATTCCTCTAGCCTCTGTCTCTGCCAACAGCCCTCACTGCGATTCTGTTGTCTGGCACAAAGTAATGAAAACACATAAAGCTCTCATTACCTGCCAGTGGCTGTGGTGCTGAGCTGTAGTAGACCTGTGCGCTCAGACACAGCAGAGAAGGAGGCGCGTGCTCTCACATACTGTACAGCCATACACATGTGCGAGCCGGAGGCGTGCTGCTGTTTAAATTACTCGGCTGTCATCAGCCTCTGATTGATGGTTCCTTCTCTCAAGGCTGCTATATGATAAGCTCTTATTGGCTGTGTAATTCGTCTATGGCCACGTTTGGATGGGTGGGCAAGATGATTTGGTCTAACGTTGAGGTGCAGTTTCACTTTCATACAGATTACATCCATGTACGTCCGTGTTTCTGGTGTTGCTGTTTTTACAGAAACATACATGTTAATGCAATGCATTTTTATTTATTTTTTTTTAAGTGGCATGTACTGCCACAAATGATTGTTGTTCCAAAGTTAATATGTAAATGTGATGTTACATGAGCCAAAAACATGAAACCACTTTTCAACGTCACTATTTATGGGCTGTAACTAACGATTATTGTCATTATCAATTAATCTGCTGAAAATGTTGGCTGGCCACTGTCCTTTCAGCAGAGGTTGGAGTCGGTGTGGATTAAACAGATCGAAAGCTTCAGTAGGGTTTGCCGTGCCGTAAGAGTATAAATGAAACAGGCAATTCGCCATGACTTTCCTTGATTTGCTCATACATGTGGATAACATTGCACATTAGATGAATCACTTTCATCTATGTTTATTTTGATTATTCTATCATTCACACTGCTTTATTTCAGTCTTGCCACACACATTTTACACAGACACCTGGGACCTGGCCAGTAGAGTGAATGTCTTTGATTTCTGGCCATCGTGAAGCACCATTGGAACAGTTTAAGGTTAATTAACTTCAGTACTTTCACAGCAGTCATTTTGTGAAGTGGATCTTTTCCAGCCCTTTATACTTGGTCTACAGATTATTAGTCTTTACATGGACATTTTTAAACATGCAGACAGCCATCCAGACACACACACACGTTCCTCATTCACTCCAAGCCCATTCCACTTACTTCGTATCACTATGTGGCCTTGCTCCATAATGTCACTAATGTGATTCTGTGAAGGGCCCACAGAGGTCCCATAGAAAGGGTGTTCTTAAACTGTAATCACTCAGAAAAGAAGGCACAGAACCTCCGGAGGAGAAATTTGATTTACCAGAAAGAAACAACGAAGTAACGAGTTGGAGAGTAGAAAGGAAAGAGGGAGGGACACAAAGGGAAAGGGGGGAGGAAATAAAAGAAGTCATGTAGAGACTGTATAGATGTTGCACTAACTGTTTAGGCTCTGTAACATATACTTCTTGCATGTTACATTAAATACATAATTTGAGCTTTAAATTGTTACTTTGTCTAATAGCTGAATCTTAATTAATAATTGTACTTTTATTTAATAGTTGCAAGGTGTACATAATTGTCATTTTCATACTTTTATGATGATGATTTTATATTTCATATTTATTACTAGGCTACACTGTATCCACGGTAACAATGCATCTATAAAGTCCATCACCGGGGGAACAAGTCAGACTTGTAGGGCTTGTATCTTCCAGGTGAGTGGTTGACTGTTAAATGAAAACGTATAAATATGAATGTATAGCCTATCAGAGAGACAGTACCTAAATTGACATCCAGAGTAATTATCTGTGTGTACTAATTTATCTTTTTTTGTGTAATTTGTAAGACGTCTTTGACGGTCGGCCCTATAATTTGTCAGTTAATGTTTCTTTAGATTGTCTACAGAAATAATTTAGTAGTTTTTCCTTTGATTGTGATATTTCTTTTATACTGAATCATTTGTATCCCCCAGATCCCAAACTGCTTGTATGCAATTAATCAACCCTGAATAGACATCGGAGCTGTTTGTGTCTCTTCGTTGGAGTTTACTGTATCTAACTGTCAGCCGTTAGTCAACCAACATCGTAAAACACAGCGCAGAGTCTATTGGCTGTTACCACTTTTAGCGACTGTTACGTCGCTATAAGAAATTTATTTAATGTTTTATAAACCATAATAAAGAGTAGGTAGACCCTGGTTACACCTGCTCTGCCTGAGTAATGGTGGGATTGGGGGATATGTGTAAACAAGTGGGGAAACATTTAAAGTGGTTGTAGAAGTTATTAGCCGTGCGAGCGATCAGTCGGTCCACAACTGGGTCCAGGCTGAAATATCTAACAACTATTAAGTTAATTCTGATGAAATTGTACAGATTCACATCATACTCTGCTGTACTTTGTGTTTAGTGCTAATTAGCAAATGTAAGAATGCCAACGCCCTGAATTAATATGGTGAACATTATATCTGCTAAACATAAGCATGATAGCTTGCTGATATTAGCATTTAGCTCAGTGCTCATTAAATGCAGCCTCATAGTCAAGTGTGGCTGTAGAGTCTTAGTCTTTTTATCCCAGTAGGCAAAACCTGTCTGGATAAAGATGTAGCTTTTCTTAGTAACACAGACATGATTCTGAACAGTGCTTTGTGATATTGAATTTGCTACACAGGACCAGTGCACACAGGACAGCATTTCATGTATGAAAACAAATCATTAGGGAATGTGAGACTGCTCTGACATTAGATAGGAAGATCATGAACCAATAGCCTTGAACATGGGGCGCCTACAGCACATGTCTACAACTCCCCATGAAGATGTTCATTTAATCTATTTCTGGCCTTTAGTCAGACTTTTCTGACCATTAGTTCTAATCAGCATCCTCCCTTGGTGTCTACCATCATCAAATTCTCCTTTAACATACATCTGGCTGTATACTAGCTGCCTTCAATCAGCTACAATCACTGTGCCCCATGTGGCGTCAAAAGCTAGAGGAAAGTAAATGCCCCCTTTTTTTTTTCTTTTCCCCCCCCAAAGCTCTGATACGTGCCACTTCTGGCTTACTCTCTTGGTTTGGCTTAAAACGTCACCCTCTTCCCTCTCCATACGTCTTAACCTTGAAATTTTAACCTTGCCGCCTGTGCTGACCTGGCGATATACCAATGTTTTGCGCTCAGGGTTATTGTTTTCTTTCACAGTGCACCCTCTCAAGTAGGCTCTAGCATCTGTACTAAATCGTTTGTTCCCATGACCACACCGCACAACATCTCCTGCTGCTGCCATGGCTGTGACGCTCTACTTTTTCTCTCTTGTGACAGCAAGGTGGAAGCTCACATCTCACAAATCCGCCTACCATTGTAACCTCAGGCTAGACAAGACTGAGCTGTTTTTTTGCTCTCTACTCTCTAAATGACGAGCCTCTTGTCCAGTCTGCTAAAATACACAACACAACAACAGACTGTCAAGTGAAGGTCAAACTGCAGTTACATCTGGTTCCTGCAGGTTTGCACTCTAAAATATTTTCTTTTCTCGGTCACTCCCTCCAGTTTACCTCCTGAAACAGGTCTGCACTTTTTTAAACTGTGCACTTGCATATTGTGTGGAGAGGATGTAAGTGGAAGGGGACAGATTTGATCCCAGAGAAGATGGAAAGTTACGGGGGAATACGTTCATCTAACTTGTAACTCATAACTCAGACAGGGCTCACCATTACCTCAGCACCACAAAGGCCTGGACACACCATGATTTAAAAATGGACACATTTTGCGATGAAATCAAGTCATTTCAATGGAATCGAGGATCTGCTTGAGGCGACAAAAATAAACCACAAATGTTTGGCGTAGTGCTCAACTTTGATGAGCTTTGACCCGTGAATTCATGCCATTGACTAATGGCAGGCCATCTTGACAGCACTGACCTTTCAGGGGACATAGAGCTGGAGAGTCCAAAGCCATTGTAGCTTATTAGCAGTATTGCATCTTTGACTTTTATTTAACCTCTTCTCTGTTGGAGTGAAACTATTCCACAAAAGAGCAATGGTTTGAAAATGTCACTTTGTGGTGTGACCACTGCTTAAAAGTGAAACGTATACTTACAATTGAAGAGAAAATAGAGAAAAATAGCAAATCCACAGATTTGAGAACTTGGAAACATTAATGTCAGCGTTAGCCAAGGTAATTCATGTACATCTAAATGAGGCGGTGGCATATGTGAGATTCTCTTGCAGCTGAATCTCTGTTGCGTGAATGCTGTTATATATATATATATATATATATATATAGATAGATAGATATATAGATATATATATATATATACAGTATAGTGTGTTTGTGTGTGCCTCAAGTGCACGTGTGATATTGTATGGACCTCTGAATATTTAATGTTTTTATTGATACACATCTTTGAGCAGCATCTAGCAACTCCTATATCAAACTGTCATGGCTGAACAGCAGAGGAACACTCTCCCTCTTGTCTCTTTCCCTCCCTTATTCCCATATAGATGACACACATGATCCAACAGCTGATGTAATGTACAGCATTTTGTAGTTTGCTGTTCACTAAGCACTTCAGGTCGCAAACTGAGGCAATGAATGTGCAACAGGGAAATGTACCATTTATAAAAAATGGAGAGGAGAAAATGCACTTTCACTGTCGAGCAGGGACTTAAGTATGTGTGATGGAGGCTGGGGAAAACAGTAGTGCTGTATTTGTGTGTATATATAGAGATAATTGATTTCTCACTACTGCAACAACATGTTTAGCTAAGCCTTTATTAACTCTTAATTGTCTAGAGGTAAAGTCTCAACTCCTACAGGAAGTTTTCTTGGTTCAAATTAATCGCTTGTCTTACAACCACTTGAAAGTGAGATCCCCCTAATTGAAAAGGCACTTTTGGCTGATATGGGAAAGATACCATCAGCTGTTAGATTTATCCACTGATTCACCTTGTGGGTATAATATACCAATGCACCATCTTTATTATATCCATACAGTTGGAATTAATAAAAAAAAATCACTGGCTTTTATATCCACACATGATTGTCTTTTTAAATTAATTATGAGAAACAATGACTAAAAAATGTATACTTTCGGTTCATGGGGCTGGCATGGCCATACTTGGCAATGTACTGTACAGGATTAAATACAAAGTTTTAGCCAGATTAGGAATACATAATAAACAAAGCCATGCATATAAAGGGAAAATCCCCTATGTTTATCTAATAGGTTTTTCAAGTCAAGACAAATAAGACTTAAAACTGCCTTTTAACAGGCAGAAACCTCGAGCAGAACCAGGCTCTGGGTGGGCGGCCATCTCCCACGACCGGTTGGGTAGGGAGGTAAAAGAAGCCAATGCCGAAACTAAAAGCGAACCATGATCTCCTGTGTCACTTCAAAGTAAACCTTCATTTTTGGGCATTTTATGAAATGATTGATGCTGTCGTATTTCTTTGGAGGAGAATGACAAATCGTAAAAAAATGCGGGCCGTTGGGCTACAATGCAAATAAAGCCTGTTGAGGCTGCATGTGGTCCACATGTTTCTCACCAGCGGGCCCAAACTTCTAAGTGAACTCCTTGCTACTTTTAAAACCCTTGGTAATTCATGTAAAACTAGTGAGAATTTAAATCTCCACCAGCTGTCAGTGCTTCTCTCTGATCATCCTCCCTTCCTTTGGGATGGCCCTCAGGGTCCTTCTTAATCCTACAGTGAAACTGTCTATCGCTGCTTCTCTCTTTCCATCCTTCCTTCCCAGAAGGACAGAACAAAATAGAAAGACAGAGGGAAGCGCTGTCTTTTTATTTTGTTCTGTCCTTCTGTTAGGTTAATGTTTTTTTCACTGTTTCGATCAGCGTCGATCACAGAGCCGCAGCTGCTGGATCCTCAAGCAAAATTATTTAACCTTTGAATATAATTCTCTATCATTCTTTTCTTACTGTGTTTCCTTGAAACAGTTTCTCAGCCTTTCTCAACTCTCCCTCCTCTTGCTCTCTCCCTAAGGGTGTCTTATAAACCACTGGCCAAATTATTTGTCCTTTCTTTACCTTCCGCTCTGACTTTATCTTCCTCTCAGTACTTTATCTCCCTCCTATTTCTATTCTTTCTTTGGTCAATTTGCTTCTCTCTCACACTGTCGCACTCTTTAAACTTTTCCTCTGCATTTCCCTCAGGGTCCCTTTTTATCCTCCAGCCATAATACGCATTCGGCCTTCCAATTCATTTCATCTCCGGCTGGCATCCTCCTCTTTCCCCTAGTCAATAACTTTTCTATCCCTTTACTTTTCCAACATTTTTAGTCACGCCTCTCTTTACATAAATTGTATGCACGACAGTATGTGTGTGTGTGTGCAGCTGGCACCTCAGACCAGCAAGCCCGTTCCTTTGACAAGAAATCCATTATCTTCATGATGCCCCTGGACATGGAGGAAATTGACTTACGCAACCCTATCGACTTTCTAGGACTTGGAGTGCTTTTATCCCAAACTGACTTAAGTTTCTTTTTGTCTCTTTCTCTGTGTTTCCCTTTCTCTATTATTTGGTGGGAATATCTAATTAAGTCAGAGAAGGTCACGAAAAGAAGTCTCATTGAGATTAATAAGTCTCTGTTGGCACTTGGCCATCACCCAAAGTAAAATCAAAGCAAGGACAAGTCAGAAAATACACCCTAATGTGTATTTGAGGCTTTCGGAGAATGGTAATTCAATAATCTTTCTACATGTACACCATTCAGAATCTATTGCCCAGGTGCTTCTCTTTTTAACTTTTTTCCAAGTACTTCTCTTCCGATTTACAACTTTTTATTTTAAAACTGTGCGAGCAGTTGGCTGGTTTGTTCCCGTTCAACCAGAACACATCAGTAAACAGGACTTATCACAGATATCCAGCCACCATCTCTTTTATAAAATTATTAAATTGAGTGCAGAGAGACAAGCATGTCAACACAACAAATCATATAATTTAATGCAAAAGCTACTTTCAATTTCTCCAAGTGAGGAAAAGACATCAAAACTTCCTTAATCAAGAATTAGAAGAGGTTGGAAGGAGCTCAAATATGTCTAGAGGATTCTGTCAAACTTGTTATATGTTGAAGATATATTCATCGATCCAAATAAAGATTATAATAACAAAACTAAAACTTTTCAACAAATTTCAGTCCAGTTTTAATAAACAGCTATGCATCTTTTCACCTGCAAGTCGCTAAAAACACACTGGCTGGGCTGTTATCAGCTCCTCTAAAAATAAATGTTTAACTTTGGAAAAACAACTAAAGTAAAATCCACAAGCTTCTGCTCCATGAAATGAATGTAACTTTTTATTTTTATTCCATTGGTGCGTGTGGTGTGCTGCTGATCCCTTGCTAACCGGGCTGGGTACACATACACGAGACTCCTGGAATCTCAGCATTACACTAGCTTTTTTTTTCATCATTTTTGTTCAAATATGTATTCAGTCTGATTACAATGCAAAGAACCATGCATTTATAATCTTGAGCTAGCAACTGAGGCCAGCAGGGGTTACACAGGAGTTTCACATCCAGACAGTGGAGGTCGGATAAAAACCAAAGTCTGATTCATGACCAATTTCACATTAGCCCTTTGAGACTGAATACCGTCCACATTCACGCAGGCTCATCTGCTGGAGGGTGAATGTGTTCAGTTTAACCCTTGCACATATAATCAGAACTATCTGGTTGAAGCTAAGAAGAAAAATAATTTTTTTGTGATTTGGATGATCTGGCACTTTAAGACAATGTGTGACTTAGAGACCCATTAAGACTTGTGGGCGCAAACGTCACTGACTCTTCTCCTCTATATTGCTCAACCAGAGAGCTTCATGACTGTTAACGATCAAAAGGTTAATGTTGTAAAATTATTAAGGTCCGCCAATGTTTTTGTCACATAGTCTGGGCTAATTTACTGACAAATTAATCTGGAAAAACAGTAATTACATTCGCAATCAAACCTCACAGGGTGCATCCGGCGACCGGTGCTGTCAACTCACAGGAACAGGATTTGCATAATGCAGATCCTGACAAGTCATTCACAGTGGATGACTTGTGAATGAACCATGATGACATGAACAGCGATGACTCAAATTACGGACTATTGTTAAGCTTGGCTAGATATAGTGATTAATTTCTCCTGCCGCAACATGTTGCACCCGGCCCCCCGCTGATGTCGTCTAATTGGCAATGTGCTGAGTCTGTTCTCACTTCTGTTAACAAAGAAGAATTTGACAACTCGGAGACCTGAAACTAACAAATTGTTTTCTACAAGCTAACAAGCTCCTGTCTGTGTTTCTCGATTGCTCTGAGTATTCATACAGAACTTGGTTTTGAATTGTGGTAAAAAACAAGAGTGGATAGATGCCCAGGAATGTAGTTTAAAAAGATGGAAATGTACCCTTCCCTGGGTTTTTATCTCTCTATAATGCATGGCTCATTGAAAATAGAGTATCATCTCGGTCTCAGGTGATTTCGCCACTACTGCTCCATCACAGGTGATTTTTCAGATTGAAACTGATGGTTTGCTATCATGTTATCATTGGATGGTTTCTATCATTATGTCTGTTGTTTCATTATGTATGCATTTAAAATATAAACATGCACTTTCTGCATGGTAGAAGACATCTTGGGAGAATATTGTGAATGCGCCTTGTGCTGTACGTAGTCGTTTTCAGTTATCTAAAACAGCATCTTGCCTCAGTGGCAATTTACTCAAATGCAGATGTGAGATATACTGTAGTTTCTCTTTTTAAACAGGAGACATTTCAGTTGGAAAAAGATTTACATTTTTTTTTTTAAATTCAATCTTGTCTTTCAATCACCACTGCCAAACAGATCTGTCAATATTAGCTGTCAATAGCACTTCAGCCATGATGGCTTTGAGACAGGGTTATAGAGGTCAGGGGAAAAATAGTCCCCCATTTATACATAAACTGAACGTCCTGCCATACCCATTACAGTAATTGTGTCTTTTTAATGGACTCGCTTTGCTTGCCCGTCATGTTTTATCACCGCGCTCAAAAATATGGCACGTCTGAGGTTAGGTTGGGGTTGAAAGGCAACGAGAGAAAAAGCAGGCCTCTAAGTCAGTGCTCAGGCACTCGAGAAAGCTTGTTCAAGTTCTCAATGCTCTGTACGAGTCTTTGCAACTAGAAAGACGTGTGTTTACATGTTACCAGTTGATGGATCGATTAATGGTTTCTTTCACATTCTTGAACACATACTGTAAGTCCCAAAGGCTGTAATTCTAAATGTAGAAGCCAAACAGGCATGTTCCTTTTTATGTTTGTGTCTTGAAATTGCATGGTTGAAAAAAAAATCATTTATTACAAGACAATTATTATTGTGTGAAGTATCTTCACACACAATTTGCCAAAGCTCAGGTCAATTAGTGGTGAGACCTTGAGGGCTCTCATTAAGCTTTTTTTTCTTCTTCCTGTGGGAAACGTTTTAATCCTCTGTCTTACTCGTCTGCTTCCCCTCACTTTCAAAGAGTAGCTTCGTGGCAACTCTGATGAAAGAGTGATAAATGTGCTATTTTATGGCCTCTCCCCTGCTCTCTTTGGATATTATGAAGGAACACATTTTATGATGAAACCACTTTGAAACTGAAGTAATGTTCTAACAGGAGCAGTCACAATGAGAATTTGTGAAAACAGATGAGGCAGCTATTCTCCCCCCACAAAGTTTAGTTTAGCTGTTCAGTACTGTATACTCAATCAAAGGACAAGGTAACTTTCCTGAGATGTGGATGGATTGTATGGATGGATGGATAGATACACAGAGATAAAAAAGGAGGGAGAGAGAATGAAACTGTGCGGTACAAAAGTTATGTGACAGTAAACAGCATCTGACCTCAACAGTGTGAAAGGAAATCCACCCTTGCAGCTTCAAAGAGCTAATGAATATAAATGAAAGGCATCGACAAAAATGAATCAGCTGTAGATTAAAGATCAGACCCAACTGTAATTGTGATTATGCATGTATTCGCCCCATCGAACGGATGAAAGATATCAATCGATGGCAGGCATCAGCTCGGGTATCAGCATTTTTAAAGGCCAAAAACCTGTCCTCTTTTCCTCTCTCTCTTTGCAGCATTCTTCTTGGTGTGTGTGTTTGTGTGTGTGTGTGTGCACTTTTTTTGTGTCTAAAAAACACCAAAACAAAAATGCAATGTGTAGTATCATTTTTGAAGTGTGTATGTATTCATGCACATAGGCAGAATATGAAGGTTGTAAAATTGTGCCTTATCTTTGTCATTTACTTTTTGACTAGACTGCCATCCACGTTATGTGTGTCTGTGTGTCTGAGCATCCTTGTGGAACAACTCTGGTACATTTTAATGCATTTAAAGTCTCAGTAAAAGAAAAAATGGCTTTTCCCATTTATTAGCATTTTCCATCAATATATTTATTGCAATAAGATCTCTTTTACATTTTCTAGAACGTGGAAAATCTTTTATGGGAACATCATGTCTTCCGGGAGGCATACATAAATGTTTTAATATATACCATTACAGATTTCTGAATAATCCCATCTCTCTGTTCTGACATAAAAAAAAATACACCGTCTTTGATATCTCTTTGTTTTCAAATCAAATTAAAGATGCAATACTCATAAATTCTACAACTTTTAAATGGCTTTAATTGTTCTAGATGCATTCTAGCATTTAGCAGAAATACTCCATTTCCATTTTAATTTTAAGTCCTTATTGTAATAGCCTCTGCTCCTTCAGATTGTTGTATGGCAAAACTGCAAGCATAGCTAAATGTTCAATTGCCAACAACTTGAATAATGTCAGAGAGATAAAAAGAAAAACGAGCAAAGATATATCAAAGCTATCAAGAACAAACTAACAAAGACGTGGTGTTTAAACATGCTACACATAGATCTCTTGTTGAAAAAGCATGAGTCATGACTGTATGACTCATGTAAAATCTGTACTTTATGTAAATCTGTGTGTTGTGAGTGAGTCTGCCAGCAGGACTTTAGAAGGTGCTGACCAACCGGACCAGGGATGGATTAAATACCCCATGTCTTGATACTTTGATCTATCTGTTGACAGAGTTGGAGATGGGTGCGTGGGGATGGAGGGTGACAACATGGGAGATAAAGGGAGAAGGCGGAGGTAGATATGGAGGCTGATGAGAGGGAACGTGGTGAGGGCAGACACAGTGCTTGAGGGAGGGGGAAGTGTTGCAATGCAGATAAAGAGATGAGAGGGAGAGGCAGTGATAGGCACATAGGAGAGACATTTAAGAAGTAACAAACTATTGTAATAGTGTGTTTAAGTCTGTAGCCTAGCCATGCTACAGACCCTGCAAGGCTGTAACCTTCATTGCACACCAGACAACAAAAGTGTCTGAAGGCACCAGACAAAAGGCCATGTCACTTAATCAAAAGGAACTCGGGCTCAGCGCTACATTTTCACTTTGGCTCGAGTTTCATGAGTTTAAGCTTATTATCCCCCTATTGGGATGCTGAGTACGCATTAATGAAAGTGGAAATTTTGATATGTCAGATTAAAACTCAGGGGATCACCAGTGTTTGCCATCTATTCTGCACCAACATAATTGTCATTTAGAGCCAAGTCTTATTAGTTTAAATCATGAAGTGGAGCAGCAGTAGAGACGAGTGTCCCACACCTGTGACTGAGTAGCTATATTAAAAGTATTTTCCCAAATTAAATTGTGCCAGCAGGTTTGGTCACTGACAGGAAATCATCTCTGTCAGGTTTTGATTGAACACTTCACTGAAAAAAACCTGTGTCCTATAAATGGTGCAAGCATGGGCAGCGTGTCTAGAGGAAACGGCCGGCACCAAAGTTAGGTCCTCAAACTCTGCCGCTTTGATTTCCTTTGGCGGGGTTGGTATTTTCATTAATTCATTTCCGAGAACAAAAATCAACCTTTTGCTGCCATTTTTATTTTCCATCAGCCAACGTCGCGTGTGCTGTCATGTGAACCAAATCATTTCAGCTTTGGTCAGTTAAATTTTAGCTAAAGATTGTTATTTCTTTTGATAAACCTCTCCAGTGTCTTGCCGTAGCATGGCATTTTAAATGAACAGCTATCATGCAGGGAAGTGGTTGCTTTTCTTAGTTCCTGACAAGTTTTGGAAAATGTTTTTTGATTTACAAGGCTTTCATTTGACAGCTCAGTTAACTTTATATAATCCCAAGTCCTTATTACCCCCACCCCCCCTTATTCTATGACTTTTGCTTCTGGAAAAGTTTCCACAGAGTATCATTAAAGATTCATCTTATCTTCATAGAGAACAAGTCAGTCAGACAGAAAACAATACAGACAAAGACACAGAGGAAAATAGGACAAGACAGAAAAGGGAAAGAAATATACAAACCGAGAAGCAGGCAGGCAGACAGACACATAAAGGATCCCAACAGACCAAGGCAAAAAACAGATGCTTGCTCCCTGTTCTCTCTGTCCTATCTGGCTATGTGCTCTCCAACCCCAGTCTTCAAAGCCACAGCAGGAGGTGACACTCACAGCCGTGCTCCCTGGCTTCTATATAAAACCTCCACAGTCTATTTACCTTCTGCAGGGATTACACTCAACAGTCATCTTTCACATGCAGCTCATTTGGGCAAATCCCTCCCATGTCTCTTTGGCTCAATGACTCAATGTGTGTGTGTGTCTGTGTGTGTGTGTGGATGGGAGTAAAGGAGAGTGTGTCATCAGAGAACAATTGTGTTTGTCTGTCTGTGTATATCTGTCATGGGGGCTTCATTTCTACCTGTGAGGCTACGAGAGTGTCTTATTTGGCACAGAGAGCATTTTATTTCCTCTTAGCGACTGCATGCTCTGTGATTGTCTTGGCAGCCGCATCAAAAGGAATCGGCAAGGCAGACAGTGTTTGTTGTGGAGATGTGGGTCCAGGGTGCATCACAGGAAGACATCACCATGAGATATTTTTTCTTTTATAAATCACTTGATTTGCCATTACTTATTCAGCTGGGTAAGTCAGTAGGAGTGAAATTTGACAAAACTTTTTGATTTGCCTGGATAGTCGGTCTGCATTTCAGGTCAGAAAGGGAGATCAGATTCCTCTTTCGTATAAATATTAATTAAGCAGAGCTGGTGAATGAATTGAGTGAACACCAATGTAGCCATCAAAGAAGTATGACTTTCTACAGTGCATGCTTTCAGCAGAACAGCGTGACAATGTAATATGCACCCTTGTGTAATGTACATTGCTATTTAACATCTTCGCTTAGATTCCCTCATCTACTTTTGCATGACAGATACATTGTCCCGTTTGTAATTTTCCCACATTAAACAATGTTTTTGTTGAGTAAACTGGTCTGCCTGGCTGGGAAGTAAACCCTTTTGTGGAAGCCAAAATGCTTGGCTTTCAACTGCTGCTGTAAAAGACTCTTTGCCTCAGGCAGCTTACAACCTTCACGTCAAGCACTTTGATTGAAAATGCTTGATGCACCTCAGTTAGATCAAACTTGCTACGGTGAGGAAAGTTTTGCAATTGCAAACTTTGTTTATGCTTAAACGTTATCCTCGCGATCTGACTCGCCTTCACGCCAACCTCAACACCTCTGAGATTGACCAGCTGTAGTTCGCTAAATGCCAGACTTTGTCTTTGGCAAATGGTAACATTGTTTGGAGCGGAGTTTACGGTGTTTTCACAGTGAGGTGGATTGTAGTGTGTCCCTGCCCCTGCCATGTATCCATCACTTCTACTTGCCTCCCTAGTAGAAGAAGGTGATCTAATGCAACACCTCTGTCCGCCCAGGCAGTGTTACCAAATCTTGGCCCCTGCTTTTCTTAGAAAGGCAACACGTCTTTAATATGATAAAATTCAATGTTGATACCACCAGTATTCAGCTTTGTTCTCCTGGCCTTCCTTGTTGTACCAACCATCTGGGGTACCTAATGTGTGGCCATAGCAGCAAAGTCAATATTCATTTCTCATTTCTCCTTTGGTCGGCAAAGTCTGGGGCTCTTCGGAGGCGTTATGGCTTAAGCTTTTTCAAGCTTGATTACTGTTCGTTTGAAGGGTACAGAAGCTCTCCTGTCTGCTCCACAGTTGCCGAAAGGGCTATTTTGAGCATTAGTATCCCTGTAGTGACCAGTGCAAGCATTAACATAGACAGTGAAAGAGAGCACTCTTGCAGGTTGCACATTTAACTCTGCAATGGGCATGATAACCAGCCTAGGATTGCCATTCAATGCTTGAATACTGAGAGGGACACACTTAGATTCTGGATTTGTCTGGGGGAGCTGTGCAGATTACCCAGGATGTGTATCTTCAATCCACCATTTGAGATATAAAGCCAACGAATTGGGATTTCACAAGTGGTGTTAAGAAAAAAGGCATTGATTCATTGAGTTGATCCATTAGTTGTGTGCTTCAGCTTCTCTTGGAGATCTCACAATTGCATTCCACTATTATTGTGTGCGTGTCAGCCATCACTGGTTTTTGGCCAGTGCTTGGCCTGAAGGGTCTCCTGTAGGTTATAAGCAGGAGACATACAATAAGTCCAGTGGTTCCTGGGTCCCTGAGTGGCAATCATGTTTGGTTCTTTTCCAAAGATCCTTTCAACCTCTACTGGCAGATCTCTTTGGCATCACATTCAGCAGAGTGTTTCTGCTTGCTTTGACTTTGACTATAACAGTGTCACTCACTGTTATACTGCATCCCCATATCTGCATCCCCTGCCAGTTCATCCCAATAATGTAATGATAAGGGGGTGTCTGTGATGCGCGCCACACTCAAAATCCATCCTTCATGCCTGAGAACATTAGAAGGTCTTAGGTGACTGAGCATGAAGCATTCTACCCCTCATCCCTATGAGGAGGATGTATTGTTTTTGACCCATGTGTGGTTGGAATGAAAGCACTTTCCTATGGGGATAGTGTTAACCCAAATATCGCTGTATCAGCCAAGGCCCTACCACTGCTTAGACCTTGCAGCTGTGTGATTGTCAGTGCTCTGGCACAACGTTTTAGGGATTGATGTTTTAAGGGTAAGGTTAGGGGTCAAAAGGCAAATTCTGTATGAAATAAAAAAAGTGTTAAATAGTGTTGTAACTCCAGTTCTGCATCACAGGTGTATTGAGTTACCCTACTATTCCACTTTGTGGCTGAGGTAGTGCTTTACCTCTGCCATTTTATAATAAGAAGATGTCATTATTTTCAATATATTTGATCATGATGATATACAGTATATTGGCAAAACATAAATAGTAAAGTCCAAAGCATTTTCAATAGAAAATAAGCTTGAAATGCATAATCGTCTTGTCTACAATGGAGAGCTTCTGTAATTTCTTGAAAATACAATAATGTCATACTCAATTTCACAGTTAATTGTTGCAATCAAGAGAGTTATGGATACTAAAACTGGGGTCATGGTCTAGTAAAGGTTGATAAACGCTGCTTTAGAGCCTTGTAAGAAGGCTCCTTCTGTGAATACAGATGCATAGCTATCGACTTCAGCTTTGCTCTGTTCAGCCCAATTGATTTCACAATTCCACATGTTTCTCTGTTTTCACTGCAGCCCTGATCTCTCTTTGCCTTGTCTCACTCTGGTGGCCACTGTATTAACATTCAAAGTTTTGTTTGATGTTGAATGCGTGACTGCTTTGGGGGGCAGTTTTTCACTGTGGCATGTTCAGTGCAATCTCTGCAACTTGATCCAAGTCTGACAGAGAGGCTGCGCCACACAAACATGCCCAAATGGTTGTTTTTTTTTGTACCCAGTGGGGAGATCTTGTTGCATGTTCAGATCTGCTCACAAAACCTACAACCAACCACTAAACCCTCTGTGAAAAGAAAACAGCAATCCACTCTGACAAAAGGCCATGAACGACAGCAAGAAAAAGTTGTGCTGCGTTTGTTGTTGGCAGCAGAATTTCTTTCAACAAAGTCATACACCTACCCCTACCACCCACTCCCACGGCTGAAGATTTTGTAACAGAACCCTTGCATCGAGAAATAATTTTGGCAATATATCTTTGTGTATGTCAAGTTTTTTTGTTAGGTCAGACACGCCGCAACCCTGTACAACCTGTACTACAATAGTGGTGAAAAATGAAAAGTGAGAACAGAATGGCGATAAGAGATGACGTTGCAAGTCAGTCTCCTATCCTTACTGGAGCTGACACATCGCCAGCAGTGGGCGTGCGTCTTTGTAGGTGTGTGGATGTGTATGTCTTTGTGTGTCTGTCTATTTGTGGAAGTGGAAGGTGGCCACGGATAAAGAGTTGCCACTGTGGGCAAATGCACACTATATCCTCACGCTATTGTCTCCTGGTCAGGTGTGACAGCAACAGAAACAGATAGAGAATGAGACAAAACGAGAAGGCCTGAGTGCACAAAGACATGTCCAACCTCATAATCTAATTTGATATCCAATTTGTTGAGTTACCCACACCCCTCTCCTGCCCCTCTTTCTCCTTCGCCCTCCTTGATCCTTTCGTCCATGCATCTCCCTCTGCCCTCTCCTTTCTTGAACACCATGCTCTTGACAACTTTTTGCTAGTGTATAGCGGAGGCAATTTTAGCTTATAGCACACTGCTTACCTTGCGGCTTGTATAAGCAGCTGTGTGTGTGTGTGTGTGTGTGTGTTAACGTGTGCGTCTCTGGCTTGCTGTCTTCTTAGCTTTGCCTAGCAGTGACGTTGACAGTGTTTGTGTGTTGCGAACAGGATTACAAACACACTGTTGACTGAGAGGAAGAGAACTCGATTCACGGCTTCAGGATAAAGTCTGCTACACTCTTTAAATCACTATTAATATAAATGTGTCAATAGTTGTTGAGGTAATAGGTACCATCCAAAACTTTGTGGATGTATTGAAAATTACCTTCCAGTGACTTTATAAGGCTTCTGCATATATTGTATATAAGCCTATGAAGTTCAGTGCGTATATATGATTGCAGTGCTCAAATTTACACACAAAGCTTCACTTGCTGCACTACTGCCATTCATCAAATGTATTTTTTTCTCTTTTTAACTGTCATTGCAAGGCATCTAATTAGAAACAACATGTTTTGGGCTAATTTACTAATTCAGTCCATCAGTGTTGAGGCCTGGTGACACCAGAAACTGGCGCAGTGCCATTAATTCGCTATATAGTGCTATTCATATTTTATCTTGGAAGCTTGGTGACGAAGGGACAACTTGCGGGTCTTGTTGGTGAAGTACTGTACCTGGGAAGCTAATACCTAGCACGCTAGCCTGCTGGAGACATGCCAGCACTAGTAAGTCACAACAGTTATCCAAGCTTCTTATTTCCTCTGTACTGTGCTGTTTATTCCCCCCCCCAGTGTTTTGTTCTCAGGAATATCATTTCATTCAGTGAAGAGTTACCGAAGAGGGGAAAAAAAGCTCTTGTAGCTAACTGTTTGTTACCAAAGCTCGTTAGTTTGGATAGGTTGCTAATGAGACAATAACTTTGCACAGTTGATTTGTATCATCATTGTCTCATAACTGTCTGCAAACCATGACTCTTTTGGAGCAGTTTATATTCAGAAAAGGGTAATATAGAAGTTAATGGTGCAGCACAGCTAATAAGCTACGGCAGATTCCTACATTTTGCACTCGGAAGCTCTCGTTCCTCTAAAAGAAACGGCGTGCATTTGTGCGTTCACCAGTGTTGAACTTGATGTAAAAGATTTCCGTGGTTTTACTTTGCCCCACACAGAGCTGACCCACTGATGACGGTGATTACATTGGATTTAATTGATTTCGCAGCAAAATGTTGCTGTTTTAAATGCGGGTGTGACCAGTTACCAATGAGCGTATAGGCAAATGAAGTTAATGTGAATGCTTCATTTCCTGGAACCAATTAAGCATCACATTTAAAATGCAGTATCAAGTAACATCTAGCCAAGATTTCCCTACTCTGAGGTCTGATAATCCTTATTCAGCCAGGAAAATACTGTAACAGAGCTCTGGCTTAGGGCTACGTCCACAAATATAGAACATTCATTCATTGCAGGCCTTTACTAGCGGTCACACAGCAACTGCACTGGATCAGCTGAGGGTGAAGTGGGCTGCTAAAGGGCACCTTGGGGATCCGTCTTGACATTTAAAGGTTTTGTCACTAGCCGCCTTATTTATTTTTGTTGAAATGCTACCCCTTTTAAGACTCTTATGCTACTTGCTTTCAGAAGGATATGAGTTTTTTCATCACCAGATTTAGCCTTAGTTACTTTTCCCATCAGGGTTTTACAAGGGTAAAGTGAAAATCCTGCATCAAAGTGTTTCTCAGCTGCTTTGTTGGCAAACCCTGAGTTTTGAAATTTGACTGAATCAGCAATACATAATACTTAATTTGTTTAAGAGAGTTGTACTTGTGCTTCCAGCTTAGGCTCAGCTCCCCTCCGTTCTGTTTGGCTGTGTAATGCCCAGATTTCATCCTTCTTGTCATGCCTGACTGCCTGGACAGCTCAGAAGTCAGGGGAAGACGAGGAGTGCCCAACTATCCACTTGGTGACCTGGCACGAAGCAGAGATTTGGGATATTTTAAGGGCAGTGCCATTATGTTTAGTAACTGGACCCAGCGTAACGCTTATACCTTGTTATGAGTTCATAATTCATATCTCAGTTCAGATCTCTTTCGTCATTATTTTTATTATTGAGAAAATTTGTAAGCATTTTCTATGTAATCCATCACTGCCACAACACGATTTGATCTTCTGCGGCCTGGGGAATAACTGTGTGTGAGAGATGTGAGCTGCGGGATGATAATGTTCAGGGGAATACAGATCGGAAACATTACCCGCAACAGTGCAGTGGCTACTTTTTGTACTCATTAACGTTGCTCTCATCTGTCACTGCCTTGGGTGACTTGTCTGGTTGTCACATGACCTATATGTATGTTGATGCTGAGTAAGACCGTGGAGCAAGACAGGATTCACTATGCACAGGGCGTAAATAGTATGTGTGTGTGTGTGTGTGTGTGTGTGTGTGTGTATATAAAAAAATCCATAAAGTAAAGTTCATGGCCATACATTAGAAGGGCACCAGGATTTACAGTCGCACAAATATTCTCTGTCTGTGGGTGAGACCTTTTAATATGAGGCTAAAGGGCACTTTGAAAGAATATACTGAAGACTTTATGTCTACCATTGCATTAGCATATACAGTAAGTACACATGTATAAGAATACATATGCATACTGCATGCACACACACTCTCACACACACACACACACACCCACTAACGCTTGAACTTTTAAAGGGAGTGATTTTTGTTTTTTGCCACTTGCTCTGAGGAGTGTTAGAAGAGAGAGTGTTAGGATATAAAAAACATTAATTTGAATGCTGATTTTGATATCATAACCTTGTTCTAGCCGTGCTCCGAGTGTACATTTAATTCTGCTTGGCTGAGGAGATGTGCATTAATTAGTTCAGATTCACATTGCTTTGATGTCGACCCAGTGACTTGTTGTAAATTGTAAGTGGAAATTTGACGGACCTCCTGCGTAGCTGAAAATGCATCTATATGCAGCTGAAATGAAATGTCTAGAATTTCTAGAGGCCGGAGTACAGAGTTGCAAAAGTCAGTTAAAGTCACTCTTGCGGTCATGCTGTTTCATAAAATCTGGATTGAAAAGTAAACTTTAAAGCTGAAAATGGAAAATAAATAATTTCCTGGCTGCTCTCTTATCTAGATTGCCATGGCAACGATGTTAACATGTCACTATAGCTCCTTCTCATTACATCAGGCTCTCACATAGGCCTAGTCGAAAATAAATTAGCCCAGGCTGGGTGCTATTTTCAGAAGAGACAGAGAAAAGCAAAAGTAGGATGTTCAGTGGCTAACTCCAGGCTTACCATTGAGGTAAATCAAAATTATTAAGTGGGTCGTGTAGGCACCCTTCACCACGGCAGTCAGCGCTAATTTAATCATTTGCACTGCTCGTGCTTTGCCTCAAGATTAACACATTAAAAACCTTTTTCCTGTTTCTGTGATTCAATTAAACTCGGCCTACTTTCTAGAGAGCCTATCGCTGAAGTTTTTTAAAATTTTTTTTTAACCAGCAACCATGGATGAAATTACACAAGAGACAGCTTTCAACTAGTTTCAGTGTAGAAGTTTAGGCCACTTTATGGGAAATCTAAACTTTTCAAAAGCTGTGAGTGGCCACGAGGCCAAGAGTATCGGTTATCAAGCGCCTCTCTCTCCGGCGCTGTCTCTCTCTGAAGTACAGTCGATAACGCTGGTGAAGCAACAAGAGAACCACAATGTTGGCCATCGAGCAAGTTTAACTCTTGCAATGCACTTTTGTTTTCATTTCGCTTACACTCTTAAGAGGCAATTTCGGTACAAGACTTTAGTATTGAATGTGACCAGACTGACATATAATAAGTCTCCTCTTCTCTGTGATTTGTTGACACAGTGAATGCCTGTGTGTCTTCATTTCCCCTAATGCATATTCCATTTAGGCTTTTGTTTAATAATTAACAGCTCCATTACAGGGACTCTGGGTCGTTTTGTTTGAAGCAACAGAGCTTCCCTGCAGCTCACACTTAGTGAGAACCATTTATAACATGACAAAACCATGATAGAGACACAATTTCTCTATTAGCTGTTAATTTTCTTCAACAGGCTAGAAATGCACACTATGATTTAGTTTATAACAGGTCAGAAAATAGTGAAGAATGAGCATTACAAGTTCCCACAACCCAGACTGACTTTGTCAAATGACTTGCATTGTCTCACTAAAAGTCAGAACCCCCCAAGTATTTATTTAAGTGTCATATGAAAAAAAAAATAGTGACACCTGAGTAGTTTGAACAAGTGAATATGTGGCAAATAACTTTACTTTTCTTTTTGTTTTAACAAAAAAAGTACCTCAACATAGAAACTTTCCTCAATAATTAAACAATTCTATATGGATGTTTTACAATAATCATTAATAGATATTTCATCGTAGTTTCTGAGAAATCACATTTGTCTGTCAGTTTGGTGTGGCATATAGTTCTAAATACCACGATAACCACAAGCCTCAGCAGCCATTGCTATGGAGAACACGTCAGCAGCGGTGCGGCTCACAGTTGTAACAAATTCAATGCAATGAAAAGCACTTTTTCATTGCAATCTGGCACAAAACACAATAAGTTGTTAAAATTGTCCAAATTGGCATATAAATTGATATAAACTTCTTAAATACATTATCAGCTTAAACGTCACCCTTCTCTTCATGGTATGGACAAAAGAATTCTAAGGTTGGTAAGCAACCTTTAAATGTTTTTACCTTATTACTCCATGGGAGCTGTACTAGACTTCTCTCCTGAGGTTTTTATACACAGTATTGTACCTTTGACTCTTTATCATTTAACACATGTTGTTGCTGCTCATCTCTTGTTTTTGCTGATGTTTCAACTGGGAGAGTTTCATACCCATCCAAACATTGGAAGTGCTTCCTGTCTGTATCATTGTCAATGTGAAAAGGACTATTACTTCTGGACCCAGGTCTGCTGGATTAACTCCTTCCACTTTATTCTATTGTTCCCCCTCCATCATTACCATCACTCCTCTTCTGTGGCCTCTTCTCCCCAGAGATCTGCTATACCTCTGCTTCTTTTCTTCTACCTCTCCCACAGCATGATTAGTATAAATACAATTGATTACCATCTCATTTCATCTGAAGGACTCTCTGTGGTCTAGCTTCATGAGTCATTAGCCCGCCAGTCTTCTTCTTGCCTCTATAAATTCTTCTGAACTTAAGGTCTGTAGAATTTTAGAAGCATTTTGTTTCGATAGGCCCGAGTTACACTTAAGTGGATGTTTCATGTGGAGAATTTGTCATTTGTCCAACCAATTGAATTTTGATCAAATAGTTGGAATTTACTTTTTTTTGGAGAGAGCGTGTGTTATTTAGACCAACCCCTTTTTGTTTTAAATATATACTGGGAATGATAATTAAACTCATTAAGGCCCGCTGCTGTGATAACTCAACTGATGGTTATTTTTGCCCTGTATATGGGATGGAAACCATCCAGTCCTCCTTTTATGTAACCCCATTTATTGGTCAGTCCTTCACTGTTTGAGAATAAATGAGCATTTCATAGTGGATGAATCTCCAAAGTGTCGAGAACCCAGGCAAAATTTGCCAGTGGCACTTTTCACAGTCCCCGACTCCATCAAGTTGATAGCATTAAAGTTATTTTAGCTTTTTTTAGATTTGATTTATTCCAAACAAGTAATGCATCAAAGATGCCCTTCTAGTAGATTGTCAATGGGTTGAAAGGAAAATCATGAATATGAAAACAAGGACACACTCCAGTGGAGCTCCAAAATAAATGGGGGAAATCACTTTAAGTTTAAAGGGTGAAAATAAAAGAAAAGGACTTTTTGTGACTTCTGTATGTCCTTTAAAGCAACTGCCTCTGTTGGCTGTAACAGCAGCTCCTGGACACGATAGGCTCAGGTTCACCAGAGCGGTATATACTCATTAAGGCTCTTAGCTGTATTTCAGGATCATTGACCTAGATCATAAATCTCATAGATAATGTCATTGCGGTGGGTTTTGGTGGAATTATGGGACTGCAATCCTGTGAAGGGTGTATAGCAGATAACTTATTCATAAGTTGCTCAGTGGCTTCAGTGACACAGCTGATTACAGATTCAGATAGGGGGTCTGTTTTGATGGGTCAACACAAGACCTTGCTCATCTGAGATCCGAAAGACATACCTTTTGCAAACATTGCAAAATGTGTTTTGCATTATTAAGTAAAGTTTATTATAGCCCAGTATTGCTTACGATGTTCAATTTGTAGTTTGCCAACTAGTAAATATGGAGAAATGTAGTGCAACAAAGGTTGTGTTCATGTCCTCAACACCTAAATAACAAAATAGACTGTTTGTCATCTCCTGCTCCTTTTGGTTATGTTTGTGCAACAAAAACTACATGGTTAATATTGGTGGATGACTTCTATGATGGTGAAAAGAAATCAAAGTTGACTGCAGAAGACGGGACATGAATTGCGGTTTCTGGCATCCACACCAGAGGGACAAGACGTTTCAGATGCTTGGTTGTCGATAGAAACAAAAATGCCATAAATTCACTGGTTGTAGCTTCTCAACTGTGAATATTTGCTGATTTTCTCAGGCATCTATGATAATGAACCACATATTTTGACTGAACTGTTGGTTGGACAAACAAATAACATTAATCATAAAAACATAAGTGTTATATTTCAAAACGTCTGACATTCATAGACCAAATGATTAATTGATTGATATTAATTGATCATGATAATATTTTTTTGTTGTAGCCCTATAATGACCCTTGTTGCTCGAACAAACAAACAATTTCTCTCTGGTTAGCTAGTAGGATTCCTCAGTTCTTTAGGGGAACTGCGGTATAATTCTGTGATAACACTGGGCAGCTCCCAAAGTGTGAGTGTGTGAATTAGTGTAAACATTTCTTCACCACTCCTCAAGTTTTCTTCTGCAAATAGGAATGTGACCTTGGCAGCCTTTCCTTGTTAAAAGGCTACAAAACCAAAACATCCCTGTACTCGGATCCTTGAGGAAAAATGACCAGATTTCACGAGACAAATGACAACAAGGAAATACTTGCTGCAATTGTATATTTAATGTACATGCACCGTTTCTGCCTGCACTGACTGCTGAACATAGGCTACATGCTTAAGATGTAATTTTGAAAAAGCAAGTTGTGAGCCATACAGTAACAATTGTTACCTTTAAATCCTTTATTGTGGATGGAGGTTTCTTCCCACTATAGAGAACATAGCCTTTTCTCTATATTCTATTTACTGTATCTTGAATTAATGGGTGTTAGTCCTTTTTCTGACACAGTTTTTGTTTACACCTTAGTTTCTTTTGTTTCTAGCTTTCAAAGGGGAGTTGTGCCGCACTACAATTATTTTATACCATATTCAGCATTTGTACCATTGGGTCTGTGCAGAACACCTACTCTATACTGAAGCTCATTGAGTTTACTATCTCACATAAAGTAGTGGGTTGGCATAGGAGCTCAGGGTGTAAGTCTAAATTCACAAATATTTGTGAATATAGACTTACACCCTTACCTTGTGGGGTGGAAATGTGTAACTGAAGTGAACTGAATTGAATCATGTTTAATCATATTGTGCCTGATTATGTGATTATCCAGCAATACACACTTTGCATTCCACTCATAACCCATGAATTGGTCTTTGGAGATGCTGTATTTATCCTTTTTATACTCTTCTTCTAATCGTTGGCTGTAATTACTTGTCTCATTTATATGTTGTCTATTTGTTCTGTTTCCATATCGCATTGTCTTCTGCTTCAGCAACCCAAAGCTTTCATAGTGGATGTTGAATCACAGCTCAAGCTGGTGAACTTTGCCATCCCCCTCTTCCCTGTGCTTCTCATCTCTGACACAAACGATCACAATCAAATAAAACAGAAATGTCTTTTTGCTGACACAAAAGAGTTGAACTTATCCAGCCCAGCAGACTCGCTCTTCACCACTCCCTTAGATGACTGTTTCATCGGTTCTGTCGTGTTGGTACTGAATCAAGGACTACAGACCTGGCACTGTGCCGTGCAATACGAGGTTAGCTACTTTTTAGCTGCCAGAGGTCATTGACTGTCACTGCTCACTTTTACAAATGTTTCAGTTGAGACTTCAGATTGAGGTCTTAAAGTGCAAGAGTATATGGATGCAGGTCTGTTATAAACAGAAATTTGAGATTGGGATACAAAACAGTACTTAGCCATGCTAGTGGCATGGCTCTAGGAATGGAAATGACGGTCTCTCTGTTAGTTGGTCGGTCCCAACTATTGGATGGATTTTTGTACCAACATTCATGAACCCCAGAGGATGAAGCCTATCAGCTTTGGTGATCCCCTGACTTTTCCTCTGGCATCACCAGCAGGCAGACATTTTTGTTTCTGACTGCAGTGTCTTGACAACTATTGGATGGATTGCTTTGATATTTAGTGCAGTTATACATAACGCCTGGAGAATGAATCTTAATGACTTTGGTGATTGCCTGACTTTTCATGTAGAACCACCAGCAGGTCAAAGTTTTCTCTTATCACATGAAATATCTCAACATCTACTAGATGGATTGGCACATAATTTTGTACACTCATTGGTGGTTCCCAGAAGATATAGAATGTAGAAAGTTAATGGCATTTACATTGGTTCATGGTCTTATTAAAGCTGCTCTTAATAGACAAAGATGAACATTTGATTTAAACGTAACTGAGGTAACGTTGCACATAGATTATGGAAAAATAATAGATGGTTTGTCTTTTTTAACTAACACTTAAAGCCAGTGAGAGGTTTCTCTCCATCCCCATTCCCCCATCGTTTACACACAGAGCTTCACCACATGGACAGTAATTGGGTAGTTGGGTCCACAGTGCAGCTGGTATCATATTCATTACTCCACATTTATTTTTTCTGTGGGACTGTGTGTGTGTGTGTGCGCGCGTGTGTCTCATTAGGCAGTGTTCCAGTTGAGGCAGGGGTCACTTCCTAATCCTCTAGGGGTCATGCAGATGTACAAAGAGAACAGATGACACAGCACACAGGTCCGTGTTGACTGGGGAGAGAAGGTAATTAGGGTTACTATCAGTGTTTAACAGCCAAACACTGTAATGCTACTGGAAATGTACAGAGATTCACAGGGAAAGAAAGGGAAAGTCAACTTTCCATTGATGGCTTCAGCTTTCAGTCCACTTATATTCACAAAGCTGACAGGATTTGTTTTGCGCTAACTTTCCTCTTGTGCTTCATTTGCCGTATGAGATACTCCAACTGCTCTTGACATTTGGATACATGACCTCCTCTTCCTGTTGAGACATAGTCCACCAAAACGCATAAAGAAATCATGTTTGGTCACCAAGGCACAGGGCTGTAAGTGTGCTACATGATAAGCAACACAACATAATTCTAAAATGAGCTTTAATAAAGTCAAATCAACAGAATTACTCAACATGTTTAATAACCAGTCAACTGCTTTTAAGTAATTTATCAAATAAAAATGGCAAACATTTGCAGGTTCACACTCCTCTAATGTGATGACTCGCAAATTTTCTCACTATCTCATAATATGATGAAATTAATCCCTTTGTGTTTTTAAATCAGACATTATGTAACTTTCAAAAAGAAGAAATTTCACATTATTCCTCTTACAAATGAATTAATTAAAACACACCCTGGCTCAATTCAACACACGTCATGTATTGTTAAAAACAGATAGATTGAGAAATGGATATTTGATGTTTTAGAAGAATTTGATAAGGTTACATCGTCCGTTACTTGCTTTTTAACTCATTCACGTAAGATGACAGAAAAAAAAATCTTTTTGGTAAGGAACCCTTCAATTTGGTCTTAAAAACCAAGATGTGTACTAGGCGTGTAACATTTTACAGTAACAGTCGGTCGGCATTTGCATGGATACCAATATACGTATATCTGTAATAGGCTCTAGTACTAATGGAAAATTCACTAACTGTAGAACCAGTAGCGAAAGATTTGTGAAGCTAGTTAAGTGGTGTGCTGGAGCATCATGGTGGAAAGATGTTATCACAGTTGCCTCACAGCAAGAGGGGCATTGCCCTCCAGGTTTCCATTCACTGTTCATTGGTAATTTAGCACCATCAATCTACTATCATCCAGAATATGTATGGGTCTCTGTTCATTGGTATGATGACTGATGATCTGTATGATGAAAGATGTATTTATTTATCCAACAACCATGTGTCTGTTTCATTGTTTTCCTCGATTAACCGTTAGTTCACAGTTGCACTGTTACACATAACAGAGACTAATATCTTCCAGCCTTTAAATTTGCAAGTCCAATCAGCGATCTGCTTGCTTGATCTGCCTTCTCAGAACACAAAATGCTGCCAAGCCCATTGAATTGTAAAATTCAAATGTTCTTGTGATTTACAAGCAAGCACAAGTAGAAATGTAAATTAGATATTCATGGGACTTGATCTGGGATACTTAATACCCACTGCCAGTAGCAAGATTCATTTGGATTGACTAATTGGTGGTCTTACTCACTGTTACATGATGCACGTAGCATTGCATCTTTATGATCGCGAGTCATTTGACATTCTCGTCTTTTCTCACACCATCAGTCACAGCTATTAGGATTACGACAGGCCAATAAACATTCTGTGAAAACCTATGCCAGTAAAGTACAACAAAGATCAGAAACTCTACATAACAACTCCTGCCTTTTAAACTGAATCAAACTTTCGATGCACTTTCTGAAAGAATCTTTTCGCTGTACACACTGTTCTTTACTCTACCTAAAGCATAATGTCACTACAGTCTTCATAGTTGCAGTGGCATTGTCAGTGACAATTGGATGAGGAAATATAAGTTGAAAGATACGGCTATTAAACAAACACATACACAGGGTCACTGCTTACAAAAATCCAGGTGTGCTGAAATTAGACATTTCCTATCCCACTCTGGGCCCTCTGATCTATTCAGGGTCACCAGCCAAATGGCTCCCCTCCATAAATGCAAAGATCTTTGTGAGTATTTTGCTGTTATGTTACAAGTTGGAGATATCTTGTTAATTCATTTCTCATTTATATTCTTAAAAATTTGACAAAATGAAAGCAAAAAACAATGAATAGAGACATCCTAAGTTAATGCATTACTTCTTGGTAACTGAGTTGTGTTTCACTGCTGCAGTAAATCACGACAGATGCCCGTAAAATCACATGACTCAGAGCGTGTGGTAATGCCGATGTCTACTGTGGGGAGTATGCTAACTCT
The DNA here is from genome assembly GCA_036023855.1 of Gadopsis marmoratus. NCBI lineage: Eukaryota > Metazoa > Chordata > Actinopteri > Centrarchiformes > Percichthyidae > Gadopsis > Gadopsis marmoratus. The sequence goes on along the minus strand of JAVQJF010078174.1, from coordinate 10,402 downwards.
GCATGCAGCACAGAAACCACCCTGAATACTGAATGTCAATGACTGGTAGGTGACCGAGGTTCCACGTAAAGTATACAGCAATGCCTTGCACAATGGGGCGCATGGTAATTTTCATGCAGTAGTAATGGAAATGCTGATGTTTGTGATTGCACTGCAAAACACAACTTTGCCAAAAAAAAAAAGAAATCCTAACCACCTCACAGCTTCAATGAAACATCTGTCTGGCACTTCTAAAACATGTTTTTGTTCACGTCTACCAACATAACTAAAGATAAGAATTCTGAAAAACAAAAATCATTAGGTAGGACACAACTTTGCAGACTCTGATATTCAAAGTTATTGCAGTGCCTTATTACCTGCGACACCAGTGTTTATTCTCTTGTCAGCACCCATCCTGTTCTAGTGTGGGTGATGTGAAGAGTTTGGCCCCAAAAAGGATGTAGAAGAGAAAGTCATAAGTGCTTTTACAAAGTGAATGTTACGCAGCAAAATCATCACTGTTAATTAAACGTGTAAAAAGTAAATGTTGTGCCAGTGGTTATGTAAGTCCACATCCATCAGAGGGAACGTAACTCTTTTCTTGAAAGTTCCGACATGCCACTCCAGAGCCATACCCGCTTGCTGACTAAATAAACAACAAAACAAATGACTGTCACTGGAAAAAACACATATTAATGCCAGAAAATTGGATGTACTTTGTAGTGCAAACTTTAGGACAAAATAAAGAGGCTTTCCCAAGCCTTAACTTTAAGCTTATGGCAAGACTTGAGTCAGTTTGTGTCTCCTCATCCTTTAAAATACTCAATGATGAATTTAAGATTTTTAGATATCAGTTGTATTTGCATTATTGGACATGCATGAATACACGGAGACACCTGGTCATATCACGACCTTTTCTTTTGGTAACAACAGTTTTGTTAATTGCTGCTATCATTGTTGTTGCTCATTATTAGTATTCCTATTGTTGTATTACTACTACTATTGCTTTACATCTCTCTATCCCCACTGTATTCTCACTGATTTACAAATATATATTCTGTATTAACATGCGAAGCACAACAGATCAGCCACTGCAGCTGATACAGGAAGAAACAGGATGCATTTATTTAAGGAAATACACCACAAAACTACACAATATCCTCTTTCCAAAAATACCCAAATATATAGTATGTATATATATGATGCTGACATTTCCAAAGTTATATGCTTTTTAGTTTAGGCAACATACAATGCCAATACATTTCAATAACCTTTGGCCTAACTTATTTTGTGATTGGCTGAACAATATAGGACTCAAACCATTTTAATTGTTTGGAAAAATATAATGTTATTGATGTTTGGGTGGAAATCTCTAGCTTTCTGAACGTGTTCACTAGTCTTCCCAAATTCCATCAGCCTTTAGGGGGCAGTGCTGTTTCACACCTCATTGTGAAGACTCTCTCAAAGTGCTCACAACTACTTTATGGAGGAGGGAATGACTGAGCTGAAGGAGAAGAGGCAGGGAAGTGTAGGAGTTTGGGAAGGAAGAAATGTTGGGAAGTAGAAAGAAAGGGAGAAGCAGGATGAGTGCAGATCAAAAGAAAAAGGTGGGCGGAGAAGAGTGGCTGCAAAATTATTACCATTAGGGTATGACGTTGATGAATATAAGTTAAACTATGATGTGTTTGGTCTTCTCCTCTCCTCTCCTCTCCTCCAACTTAAAATAAGCATTATGACATTGTGCAAACAAGCTTAAATTTCATCCTTGTTTCATGTATGGAAAGCCGAAATGAGCAGTGACCATGGATACTGAACAGGACAGGCAGAGTGGAAAAGCAGCGAGTTGAGCGAAGGATCCTTTTTGGTTTGGTACATAAAAATAGCTCTCTCTGTGTATGGACGCTAAATATACAGAAAAGTGTGGCAGTCACACTTAACTGAGCTGAATGCATTTCCTTCGCACCCTTCAACCCTACTATTCCCCAATCCCTCCCTTCCTCATCCCTCATTTTGTTCCTTCCCTACTCCTCCTCGCCTCTTTCTCTGCTGTCTCTCCAGGTAGATGGGGTCCTTGATCAAATGGAGGCATTCATGTCAGTGCCATGCTGTGGCGTTGATGTGGAATCAAGCTACTCAGAGAAATTAAATCACTCCAAACAAACTGAATGTCAGAGGCATCCTTAAAAACGCCTTATCCTCAGAAGTAGGTCAAGGGGGATTGAAAATAATTCAGAGATGAGTCCTCAGTATCCCTTATACAGTATGTAGAGTATTAATTCAATACTGTAACTTAACGGAACTTAAAAAGGATCAAAACAAGTAAATAAGTAGGCAAGCAAAGAAGGAAGCAAGTAACTGCAGTCAGTGTGTAAGCAAGTGCTAATTTCAAAACAGCCCACAGAGCTGCAGCTAATCTTCTATTTTGTAGCCTGAGGCAGAGTGATGCTCAAATACATCCTCTGGACAAGATGTTCAACTGTCGTGGGGCCACACACCAAAACCCCTCTCTCTGATGTTGAGTCCCAAGGAGGGAGGGACTGGCTCGCATTTTCACTTTGTCATAATCTGACCTACTTTTCTGGGTAATTGCATGAATATAATGACAGAGAATGGTGGAGAAATTGTGCATGAACAGGAGCTTCATGGTAGTATCAGTGTATGCAAGTCTTGCCTAATATTGCTAAAATTAATATCATATGGTTAATAAGCATTTATCCTATATGGACATGAATTATGATATGGGAGACATAGGAACAATGTAATTATGAGTGATGGGGTCCTACATGAAAATTTTATGTTATGTTATGAATCCTAATGAATTTAGTGATCCTTTGAATTTTCACCTGGCACCACCAGCAGGTCATGTTTTCACTTATCAAGTGGATTGACATAAAGGTTAAATATCCCTTGTTCCCAGGGGATGAATCCTAATGAAGTTGGTGATCCCCTAAATTCTCCTATAGTGCCACTATTAGGGTGACATTTGAGGATGTGAGTGAAATATTTCAACAACTATGTGATGCACTGCCATGAAAACATGGTACAAACATTCATGTTCCCCTCAGAATAAAGTGTATTAACTTGTCTTTTCACCTTGCATCATCATCAGGTCAAAGTTTGTATTTGTTGAATACTCATGCTAGTCCTATAATTCTTCTCACATTATTTGTGTGTACCAGTGTCTTACAATAGTTGGTGTTTCACTTTTGCACATTTTCAGTGTTACAAATGTATGAATAGGTCATATATGTTGTTGAGGCATCATGATTTTACTTTACATTAACTCCATGATAGCTCCAATATTGGATCATATTCAAAGGAAAGAGTGCCTACAGTAAGTAAGTCAGTTTAAGCATTTAAACGGAAATCCAATTTTGCGCTAAATATATGCAACACCTATGCAGCAACAATTCCAAAAAACCCAATATAATGACTTCCCACAGGTTGGCATGATTTTTACCAGAGAAGTAACTTTAAATAGAGCTTCCGTGAAAGCACCCTGTGCAGCATTCAGGCGACTGTAATGAAGCCAATCGCTTTTAATTTAGCTTCCCTGCGTCAGCCCTGTGATGGTATAATTGGGTTACATAATTAACACTAGCAGGAAAACAAACCACATCACTTCTATCAGTGTCTTGCAGGAGGATGAGGAGCTGAGAACTGTTGCTGGGGGTCTGATTGGGTTGGTTCTGCAACCACAGGGGGAGAAAGTGTATCTGCGCGCTGACAGCTCTCAGGCTACGCTGTGCCAGAACTAACAGGTGAAATGGTGAAAGGTAGAATGGGGGGAAAAACGAGAGGAGAGGAAATGTAGAGTGCAGAAAAGGATAACGGAGGAAAGGCAAGAGGAGCAGATAAGATGAGATAAATGAAGAGAGGGAGAGACGTGAGGAAAACAAAGATGAGATGGGATTAGAAGTGTGAGTGTGAAGCAAAATAGAGGAGAGAGGAAAGAAGCGGAGAGGAAATTACTCCGTCCTAGGTGTAATTGGCATGAAATGTTACTTGCAAAAATAAATGTTTGAGCTTGAAAGGTCACCGTCAGGTTCTAGACAGCAGGCGGCATTAATAAGCCTGCTCTTTTGAATCTCTCCCTCTATAATGATTTTCTTTATCTTTCTTCTGATTTTTTTTTTTATTAATTGAGTGTTGACTCTTCCCACATTCTAAGGTTTATCTGAACAACAAGCGATGATATACATTTTCTTTATGTATTTAAAAATTGAATCTCAATCATCGGTCAAAAAGTACGTACACAAAATGTTTTTTTTTCTTTTTTTGTCAAAAAGATCATGACACTCCAAACGAAACAACTCTGAAATTGGTGTACTCATTAGTGAAGAGATGAGCACTTATTAATAATGAATCCACCACATGCTATATGTAGTAGAGGAAGAAGAAAGGGTTGATGAAACAGAATGCAAGGTCTTCATTAAGTGCGGTGACAGCAACCTGCTTTCGATCTGCAGGGAGCTGGAGCTCAGGGACGGCCTGTGCTCTGAGGCTACGGCATGCAGGAAAAGACTGAGGATTTTACTTTGAAGCTCGTCGAGCTGCGGACTTGCAACAGTGCAGGACAAACTTTCAACGGATTATCTTGGGGGGGAGGGGGGGAGAGAGAAAGGAGCAGAGAGAAAGAGAGCAATCAGTCGTCACCCTGACTCTGCGGCAGGAAGCGGCCAATCATAGTCCAATCAAAATCTCTGCTCTCGGGATATCAAAAATAACTTACAGTAATTCACAAGGACCGACTGTAGAGATTCGTTTCATCATCATTTCTTCAGCCGTAGCTTTGCTGGAAAGGCAAAAAAGTTAGTTTGAAATCATGACTTGTAGGATGTTTGAACTTCTCAGTTATGTCAGTTCTATCACTTCCAAACCAGAAGACTTACGGTGTATGCCTCTAAAGTAAATAAAGTTTTAGTGCAATCACTTTAGCTGTAATGAATCCACTGTAGTGCTTTTCCTCCGGATGCAGTAAAATCTCAGGTGTGTGTCTAAAATGCTGTAGGTGCTAACATTTCTTTAGCATGTAGCAGGTGTAATAACGATCCATTAAGATGACAGCCAGCTAGTAAACACCAAACTTAAAATTTTGCTAATGAGTATGGTCAGCCTCATAAGTCTTAACAACCTGACAGTAAGTGTCTCTGAATCAAGCAAACCTTTCCACTATGTAGCCATGTGCCACATAATGAAACTCCCATAACAATATCAATTAAATTGTCTCTCACCCTTTAACCTTTGTGTTTTTTATTGTTCCATATAATTACTGGAAAATTACCGCCTTATTTCTTACACCACAGTGGCCTAATAGATTGGTTATTTATCCCCAATGTAGCCAAGTAAGGGTTACAATATGTTGGGTCCAAATCTGTAAAGGATTTCTAAACCAGCTGGTTTGTTTAAACTGTCTGTTTCCCATACTGGGCAGGAAACCTTCAGTTGATGGGGCTAAAACTATTTTCAAATTTCAATTCCTCTGTGCTCTTTAAGAACTTCTCGTCCATGTTGGTTTAAAAGTTGAGATTAAAAGTTCATTCTTGACCTTGTAAACAGTAGTTTTGCTGTGCAAATGGGATATGTAATACAGTGATGCCCAGTTAGACATTCAGCCTGCCGGTTTGTGAGTCAGCAGTAACAGCTCGGCCGATTGTACGTGTGTCAGTGCACCTATTTTTTGAGCGTGTATGTGCCTTTTATAATATCTCTGTGTATATGGGATGTGTTTAACTGCACGTGTCTAAGTGCCTGCGTGTCGCTTATGAATTATGAAAGACCATGACTGTTTGCATGCTGTGGCAAATGGAGTCTATTAAAACCATCGTCAGGTTTACACCTGTCAAGGAGGACTTTAGACTGATAATCTGCTTACATACACGAGCGTGAAAGGAGAGGGTGGGTGCTCGGAGGCTGGCAGGGAGAACAATATTTTCAGACCGATCACAGAGAGAAAAGGGAGTGGGGAGGACAGATTTAGATACCGCAAGAGAGACGGGAAGGAGAGAGAAAGCTGACAACAAATGAGTGGAAGACATGACGGGGATAAAAGCAATGACACTTGAGCAGCAGCTATCCCCTCTGTTTTTAAATATCACCAAAACTAATTTCATGCATTTAATTCCTTATTTATTGGCATTATACTGGCAAGAAATTATATGAACCCAGTGTACACACAATGAAACGTTGCATGTGTAAGCTTGTGATAGCGTTTGCTCACCGCACTGATAATGCAAGTGTCCATGTGCGTGTGCATTTGTGCATGCTTTGTCTGCACGCCTTCCCCTCAGCTGCTGTCAGGCCTCATTAATGACAGACAAGGAAAGAGAGTTAGTTACTGATGTGGTGCCCGCTGTTGTCTCGGCCTGCGGCGTGCCATTAAGCTAACCTTGGAGGGAGGGAGGGAGAGAGATTTTGAGCTTCACTCCTGCTAGCGCCATGACTGATTTACACAAACTTTTATGTACCCATTAGCGCTGCAGTGTAGCCAGAGTGGTGTGTTGGATCTAGCGTGTGGCTGTGTATGTATGTGTGTTGCTCTATCCTGCAGACTCAAAATGTTCACTTAGCATCATTCATCTTCATGAGGATCACCAGTAGGATTCTGGCATGTAGTCTATTTTCTTGTGGCAGCGGACAGTTGTGCGTCTGTCCTTCAGTGATAAACTGGCCTTCAAACAGGGAGTATATTACAGTATAGCTGCTACTGCTAACCCTTTGAGCAGGCGTAGGTGAAATAATAGGCAGTCAGCTTTAGCTTCATTTTTAGTCTGTCAATATTATACCAATTCAAAAGACTTTGATTTGCACTACATTTTCCACATACACATCCTCTCACTTAGTTTTTCTAACTCTGATTCTAGTCAGCATTGAAGTTACAATTTGAGATTTTATTTAGTTTAAGCAGAACTCTGCTTTGGATACATAAAAAAGGAGAAGGATCATTTAGAAGCTACAGGAGGTGTTTGGCTCTCACAAATTAAGTTTATTTACTACTAGTTTGCAATGGTGAACATGTGTTGAAAGAAAATATAATGATGCCCAGCAGGTTTTAAAATCTGTATAATTTATTTTCAAAGTTACAAAATACCTGCAAAACTGACTTGAAGGTCAAAACCATATATTTATTTACTTTTTTTTCCCAATATGTAACCAATCTATAGGATCTTTCCCTTAACTTAGTGTTGTAATTTTTAGAGACAGGGTTGGTTTAGGAATATACAGCTTAAAAGGGTGTATACTATACTGGTGTGTGTAATTCCCATTTAACCCCTCCCATTTGTGTTTATCCACATAGTAACCATTTAGAGAGGCTCCCATCCTTCACATGGCTTGCCATCATTCTTCGCTGCAGCAGCTTCTGAAGCTTGTCCTTCCTTTGATATTGTCAGAAGTGAATCGACAAACATACTGTTAATCTCTAATATTTCAATCAGCCAGTTTCTAGACCGTTGCCTGGGAACATTGTGAACAGACTTGACATGGATCAAAACACAACATGTTCATGCCATGTTTGTAGTTAATTTTAGCAGTCTGATTGCAACTTGTTTGAATGCTCTTCAATATATATTTATGCAGGTGGATTTTCACTGAGTATTTTTCCTTTTTTACATTTTTTGAAAAGACTTGCTTCTTACTGTTATTTTAGCAGCAAGTCCTCCAAATGACAATGGCTACCATAATACCCACTTGGTCAAGGTTAGGAAATGGATGTTTTGTTGATCTATCCAACCACCCTGGAATTGTACATCTGCGGACTTTGTGGCTCTATTATAATGTCAAACTACTTCTTACTTCATATTTACAACGGCTGCTTAGAGGGCTGTCTCTCTGTCTCTAGATGCTGCTGTGCATGTGAGAATTAAATAAAGATGGACAGTTGCAGTCATATGCAGTCATGCACGTGTCCCATAATATAGACACTCACCCCTTGTCCTTTTCTGTCAGTCCCATCTGCTCCTCTAGTCTCCCAACAATGCCACACCCGCTGGGGAATGGAATAATGCATACAATCACTGCAGCCGCCTCAAAATCCTGTTTAAGGCTGATTTTCTTCATGGTTCAGTAGAAAGATGTCTTGAGCATCGCGTGTGAGTGTGAAGTCTTCCAAGTCAGTGTTAATGTGGGCACTTGGGTCTGAGAGCCAATGGCAGTATGCAGAGTGGGCCCCCCGGACAGCGTGGCATTGACAGAAGTACCCAGAGCACTGTGAAGAAGCACAGACACTTTGGCATCAGAGCATGTCTAAGTCAAGATTGAGTGTCTTTGACCACAGGGGATAAAATAAGATCAGTTTACAGCAGCATACTGCATTCTAACATGTGTTTTTGCGACTGTAAGACAAACAGATTTAGCAGAGATGATAACGGTGTTGTTGAAGCCGTAATTAGCTGCATAAACTCACTCCATCTTTTGGGCAAACAACACTGAAGCCATTTCCAGATCTTTTGAGTCGGAAGCATGTTTTTACGGCATCAATATGTAGTGCAAACATGTGTTGACATGCAACGCACTTAGTTTCTCTCCAGTTTCTGAGAAGTGGCTTTTAAAAGTTGGACATAAAAAAGTTTTTCCTGCATTGGTGAAAGCTCAGCATACTGAAAGAAATTGACCCAAGTAACAGTTAAGACTGTATTGCAAAAAAAAGCTGAAAGGTGGAAATGTTATAACCTTAAGCCAAAGTGTGTGGGTGTGTATCCCAGGTCCCCTGGTACAAAGCTTCAAGGCTAAAACGTCAATTACTTGCGATGAAAAGAAGTTGGGAGGAGGGGGAATCCAAGACAAAATGCAAAGCTTAGGTGAAACCCAGTCAGGTGGAATCTGTCGTGGTGCTGCCCTTAAGCCTGGATCTGTACAAGATGTTTCTCCAATAACTTTCCTCATCAGCACAACTGGTGGAGGAGTTAGGCCGGGAGTGCTGTCTCCACCCCCCCGCAGTGGTGTGGGAGTACTTTGTGCGCCTGAGTGTGTATTTCTGTGTGCGTGTAATTCTGCAGTCACACAGAAGTGACTCATTCTGTATGAGTGTATGTTTAGGCTTTGGGAGACACACAGGGTCACTGTGTTTGTGAGGTTACATGGTTGTGTGTCTGCACTGTCAGGACAGTGTATGTTGTGTGTTTTTGCCTGCAGGTGTGTGTGTGTGTGTGTGTGTTATATTGGGACACTGTGCATAATTCTGTGACTTAATCTGTCCCAGTGTCTGCAGTGTAGGTTGGATCCTGAAGTTTTGGATTTGGTTACAAGTTGGTAAAGTAGCTGCTTAAATGGAGCGCTTAGAATCTCTTGTCACTTGTTTAATTAAACATTTGTAAAAAACTAACAAAAAACAACTACACTGCATTTAGCTAAATGACAAATGATTTGTCAACTTCTTTATTTCTTTGTTTATTGTTGAGTTTTATTTCTTAAAACTTGTTTCTAACTAAAAAATAAAGTCTAAGATAGACTTTTCCCTAACGTGGCTATGTGGAGTTTTCAGAATGTTGTTGATTATAGTGACACCGGTGGCCGTTAACGTCAGCGTTGTTGCTCGTTCTGTGTGAACTAATCCATTGTCCACGACATCCACGATACAGTGCATTTATATGACACTTCGACGTTAGCTAATGTTAGCTAGCCAGCTTTATCAGTCGGCATTTGTTTAGCTTTCACCGATAGACTCAGCAATTCCAGCAAAGCTAAATAATAGTAAAGTAACATCAGATATAAACAGATGACAGGAGTGGGATGACTAATGTGGAAGCACCATTTAAAAACTGCTCAGTGTCTCTGCATGTTCATTACCTCAAAGAAAAACGACATTTTATTTTTGTAAACAAGCTAATTTATTTTAAAAAAGTAAATTTTTCCAGTGTCTTATTTTTTTTGTGTTTTATATATTTTTTACAAGTTATACAATGTCATATGAATTTGTTTTCTTTTTACAAGATGTTCAATAGGTATATATACTATGGTATAAGTATGGTACTATAACCACACACACTCTCAGGACTTCTGTATTTTCTCTTTCCATTGTTGGAAGAAAATCAGGCTGATATTCAATACAATGAAACAACTTTACAGTGGCATATAATCCACAGAGGAGACACAGGAGATTGAGCAGGAGAGGTAACAAACATGTCTATAGTATTGGAGATATAATGCATCTTGACACTACAGGGCATGATTTGTAGACCATCCGTTGGATTCTAACTGGCATTTACATATATATCGGTCCACAGGCTGCTATGGGCAACTGAGAAAATCGGGAAAGGTCTCACGTTACAGTCCATTCACACATAGGCGATATAAAGTGATTTAGATTTAGATTTAGATTCAACTTTATTGTCATTGCACAGAGTACACGTACTGAGACAACGAAATGCAGTTAGCATCTAACCAGAAGTGCAAAAGAAGCAATAAAATGTATTGTGATAAAATG